>VZTZ01036879.1:184666-212895 GCA_013400955.1 Drymodes brunneopygia | reverse complement strand
TGCCTTTCGTTAAGGAAAAAAAAGTAAATTGAACAGCTAAGTTCTGAGAGGACATCCTTGCTACCTTTACACACTACATCATATAGGTATTTCCATGCTCAGTACGTGACAGAAATGCAGCATTCTTTTCAGATGCTGCATTTGCTCACGCAAATAGCCAAAAATTTGAAAAAACTTTAAGCTTGGGAAAAGTGAAGGATGAAAACTACTGCTGGGTCAGCAAGAACATGGACTGTCATGGTCAGTAAGAACAGGGACAAGCAGGCAGATTTTACAGTCAAAGCATTCAGTGCCATCATTCTGTGTTTGTGTTTTTCAGAGCACAGTGTCCTAGCATGCACACCGCTTAAAGCATCGATTTGGTATGGCTGAACAGAGTAACATTTTAATGCTCTGCTTCTCCAGCAGACAAAGTCAGGACCCAGCACTCTGGAGTGCCACACGGTAGGAAGACAGCATCCATGGCTTGTGCCCATCAGACTGCCCAGACAGGGCCCTGCTCTCTGCTGAGCAACTCTGCCACTGGCCTTCTCAGCTAAGCAACTTCAGCAGCTCAGAGGAAGGGTTTCCAGTCACATCTCTATCATGCCTAAACAGACAGGTACAGGACTCTTGTTCTCTTCAAGAGAAACTTTTGATCCTCCTTATAATAACATTGGTGCTGAAGTTACATCTTTATTTAGACCTGACTATATGATCTGATTATATACCAGATTATTACCTACTATGAAAGTTTTTGAATTTTTTTTGTATTTTTGTTTACTTTACACACACATTAAACAAAGAATGCATAGATTAATAAATAACTACTTTTTACTTATAAAGGTAATAAAATCCATAAGACAGTGTCAATCAGAATTCAGTTAAAATCATGGATAAGCAACACATCTTCTGGAATTTCGTAAAAGTATCCTTTTGCTGAATACTCCAACAGTATTAGAAGAAATCTCCAGAAATCCACGAACTATAAGGCATCTGAGTTACAGCTACTGTTTTACTCAAACATCAGCTACTCTAACCAACAGCATATAGCACCCAGAGGTGGATATGTAACTTAGGAAATGCCACATCCTTTCTCTCCTAGTCGCCTCATTGCTCTGACCTCTTCTGAAATTACATGTGGCTTTCTGTTTAATTAACTGAAGTCCACATATTGTTCATTAGCATTTAAGTAAGTTATTTGCATTATAAATCCTGGTTCATCTGAGAGGAAGTTCTAAATTCACTTAATATCCTTAGTAATTAGGCTTTTTATGATGATGGGTTCTTGTTTGATGAACATTCATGTAATTCCAGTTTTCACTTGCACTCGCATCTGGTTTCAAAAAGATTACATTGAATATACTTGTAGCCACTTTCAGTGCTATTGTGAAAGATACTCAAGAGCATGGTAACACTTAGAATCTGTTCCTGTTCTGGTTCAGTACACCAAAGTAGAAACAAATCTAACTGTCAGGGCAAAGAACTGTATCACAGCTGCAGTTCACACAGGCACAAGGTGGCAGGGTGAAGGACTAGCTTCTGTTAGCCATTTCTTTTCTTTTTAGAGGAAACTTACTTCCAGGAAGTAAACATTTATTTAAGCCATCATTCCTTTGCGCAATAGTCAAATAAGAAGCATTTGACTCCAAATTTTTAGTTTATGTTTTAGGCCATTAAAATGTTATCCACACAAGTCAACATTCTTTATAATTTTTTTAAAATTGTAATTTCATTTCAGCTAAAAAAACCCACAACGAAACAACCAAGGGCATATCCAGTTGTCACCACAAACCACAGAGTTAACCATCCAAAGCTAAACAAGAATTTACTTACAACAACCACAATGGCATGATAGTAAAGGTGATTATATTTGGCATCTCTGTATTTACTTCTACTTTTGCATCATTCTTATTATACCCTTGCAGGAACAATAAAAACCAAACCAAAACAAACCCCCCCAACCCACTTATTTTAGACTTACACAGGCCTGCAAATGTAAGGAGTCCCTGTCTGTAAAGGTGTGAAGTAAATACAATGTAAAATTACTTCAATTTCTCAATTTTTAAAAAACCACCATTTTTTAAAATAAACTGTAGTCTTTGATTCCCGTTTGTATAAGGCTGGACTGTCTGAAAACCTGTCATGAAAAATTCTGGCAAGTGCAACAGAAGATATTAAAAATGTTCTTTTTGTTATCAGGTTTGTTCTAGGAGAAAGAAAGGCAGGCAGGCAGAAACTGCATGCTATAGTTTACATGAATAAAAATAGCCCACACCTTATAGATGTTTAAAAAAATCCCCACAGCATAACATTCCTATTGCTCTAAAGGCCTTGAATCTTGTGTAATAAAAGTTGATTTTATGGGGAGTACAAATGCTGAAAATGTTAACATTTTTCAAAACAAGGAAAAGTCTTAAGACAAACACCATTTTCCTACACTAACATCACAATTTCTAACCAACAGACCCCTCCATACAGCATTCACCATTGTTCTACATAATTTGCAAAATCACCATCAAACACAAAGGTGCATGTCTTCTCCTAAACCCTCCAGCAGCTGTCCAGCCTCACCCTGCCGGTTTCTACACTGCACAAGCTAGGAGAGGAGAGCTGTGTGTGACAGAAACAATTTCTCCCTGAGACATGATGGTGGGAGCTGCCAGTCAGCTCTCTCCAGTCAGGCACAGCCTGGCCCTCAGGGAGGGGAGTACCAGGAAAGAGACCTTCCTCCACTCACTGACTAGAAGCTGACAAGGCAGCTCCCTATAAAGGTCATGGTGCAGAATTTATTTCTGCCATCATATTGGTGAGCAAGAGGTGTCTGAGAAAGAACAAGGCTGACACTTTCAGCACCAGCAGCCAACCCTTAGTCCATGCTTTGCAACATTATTGTTTTCAAGACGATGGGAAGCAGGAGACAATGCAATAGCCAGGGAGTTCTGAACTATCCTTCTTTTTCCTCTGGCCAGTTGTCAGGTTTTGGGGTCTTTTGCTGACTCCAGCTGTCTCATTTACCACCAAAAAAATGAAAGAAAAAGCCCAGCTGCCTCAGCATCTATATTACCCTACAGATCCAATCACTAATGAAAGCCTTTAAGCATTAGTAGAAGATTAGCCACTGCACCCTCCCAGGCTGTTGAATCACTGTACATATCCAGTACCATCAACAACTCACACAAACTACCAATTATCTAAAACACTTAAAAAGTGTTTGCCATGAAGAAGCTGTAGTCAGTTTTCTCTTCTAATATGATTCCCAAAACCATGTAAGCATTCTGACATTTATTGCCAGAGAAATGATGCTGGTCCTATAATCTCCGCCACATGTGAACAATGCCCAAAAAAGACAACTGAAGTGTTTTGGGGATGGTCTTTAATTTGTAGCAGTTCTGGGAAAATGTTATTTACCAAACTCTAGGTTTATCGACTCTGATAAAGTGATTTAGTTGACTAAAATATGCAGTTAAAGACTACTTTCTCACTATGGCTGACAAAGAATAAAGTTAGGGAAATGTGTTTTAGACAACAGACCAGTAAATCCCAGACGCCCTGTGTTACTCCCTGATAGAAAATCTAAAATGAATGTTTCTGCTCAGATAAGTATGAATCATTTTTGATTGTCATCTGAGATCACCTATTTTGTTGGTCAAGTTTTCTCATGCCATCTTAACAGCTTTCTTTGTTTCTGAAGATGAAGAAAAGTAATTTTAAAGGCTTCTGCACAAGTTTTCAGAAAACAGTACTTTTGTCAGGTTTCATATAACTTCACTTCAAACTGCCAAGTACTTTCTTTCCCCAATAAAAAAACTTTGTAGGTCAGAAAGTTAAGAGAGGGTTTCCTACACTTTCATAAGAAACTTCCAAACTGTGAAAATCACTAAAAGAGAAACTTCTGAGTTTTGAGTGCAAAATTGTTCTTGTAATCTAAGTTTGCAGCAGAAAACAAGAGAAAATGCACAATATCTGCATTTAAAAAATGAATTTTTACATATGCAGCTTATAGCCAATAACTAAATTTCAACTACCAGAACTACAAAAAAATTGCAAGCCTTGTTGCAACTAAGAAGGCCAAAGGTATGTTCAGGGTATTTGCAGGGAAGAACGTCCAAACAACCCATCACCCCTACCCAACTCTGCAACTGCTACTTCCTTCTATGCTGGCTCCTCTGATGTCAGTAGTAAAGAAAAAACAGTCATATTTCAAAGAAATTAAGTTACTGAAGAGTTTGGAAAAAGAAATTAAAGAAAGTGATAATGACCTCAGGAAAGGTTAATCATACCCCTCCCCCCCTTTTTTCCCTGTGATCCTTATTAAGGATTTTTTTCTGCCATCCTTACTCTTTAAGCAGTCCCAACAGATTACTGCAAACTATGGCCTTATTAATATGAATAAGGGTAAAAAACTAAGAGTAGGCATAAAGTATACTGCATATCTATTTTAATAATTTTACAAGTATTCTTGAAAAATAAGGAATAAGAATAAAGAGAATCAAGTGCTTTCCAAAATTCTCTGCCTATCGGTTCATAAACAAAATACCTAAAAAATTTCTTAAGATGGGAGAGAGTCTAAGAACAGAGTTACCATGGTGGGACCAGTTACCACATATTAGCTGCTTCACAGTAGTTTTAGCATGGGTAGCTTCAGCTATGTATGAATGTCAAGTTTTATCAAACTGATTTGTTACTACTTTTTTATTTCAGTAAATCCTGCTGCACTAAATAGCTAATGAGAAGATTAAATAGCTTTAAACACTGTCCTAAAAAGTGAGTTCACCTATGTTATACCATATCACCAAATGAAGAAAAATTTATTTGAAGAGAGAACACTATAATTTTATAGTAACTACTTTATTTTTAAACTGAAGTATCAGGTGAAAACAGCAGAAGACTTAAATTTTTGCCAATTTTCTGATTTTATTCTACTGCAACTCTGTTGTTACAAGTTTATTATTAACCTGCTTTTTAACTTCTACTTGAGAAACAATTCTTTGGCAAAGTATTTTGTTACATCACACAACTCGATGTACAGGTCATGATCCCATTCCCTCTCAACACAGAGGTGAAACATACATTTACCTGCGTGAGAACATTTGAGCACAGTGCAATTACACCTGTTGTGTGTGAGGCACCAGTCCTCTGAACAGTTCCTTATGAAGGTGTTTATGTTACTGTTGCTAATTCTCATTACAAAAAAGGCAGTTACTTATTCTACTTACTAAACAATCAAATAGACCAGTTATTACTGACCTTTTTCTTAATTACTTTTAAAGGCTTCTTGTACCTAACCAATAAGCACCAATTAGCACCAAGTTCACCACTATTTTTCTAGAGTTTTTTTGCCTTTCTATAAATCTCATCTGCATGCTAGATTTACTGAGACTTAGAAAAAAAATCCACATACTATTTCTCTACCTGAGCTATCGATTTCAAACCAGTTATTAAAATGTTACCTTCATCGTTGCTTTGCATATTGATGATTTTTAAAACAACAGCCAGTACATCTCTACACACTGTCATTTGGATTTCTTAAAAACTCTGCTTATAGGCATTCCATGATCATGCATATTCCTTTTTGACCCCATACCCTCCACTAGAAGGTGTGTTAGGCTATCTTCAGAAAAACACAGATGCTGTGACAACAACCTGGTATGAGGTTAAGTGCAGATGAGGTGATTAGTACATTATACTGTATATCGACTTCCAATAACACAAACACTTTCTCTCAAACAATACATGACTGCAGGCAATCTAGTATTTGCTAAACTCTGGAAAGCATGTGAAGTTTGAAATAAAAGTTCTACATTTTTATAGCCCTACATATTGTGGCCTAAAGCCTAAATTAAATTTTCCCTTCCCTTGCACAGGTGTTTTCTGAATTACCAAGACTGAAATGCAACCATTTCTATTTCCGTAGAAGAACAGTATACAAACTTTACGTTGGAAGGCACCTATAGCACTGAGTTTCAGACTGCATCACCAACGTTAACTTCCTAGGACAAGGAGACAGCTCTTGTACGTCAACTACTGATGCATGGCTGCTGATTCATATGCAATACTGCACATATGATATAAAATAGACTTATTAAACAAAAATACTGACTTGACCTTTGCAAGGAAGGATTGCTAACATAATGCCATGTGAACAGACGTGTCTATTTTATATATTTTACCAGCAATTTCAGTTAGAACCTAATGCATCATAGAATTACACTATGATTTGTTTGCTTGAACTGATTACCTTTCTAATGAAATATGCTTTCCAAAAAGCAAATTTATGCATTTATTAGTTTGCTGCAAAGCCATGATAGAAAGTCTGTAATTCTCTTTATTTGTAAGTTGGATATTAATGTTTTGTATTTCCATATCCCATAAATTCAGCTAGCAGACCATCTAGTTCCACATCCAATCCCGCCTTATGAGTTTTTTACATATTGTGCTTTCTCATTTTTCTTTTGTTTAAGAAACAATGATTTTTCTTCTTACCAAGAATAGTACAAGGTCCATGGTGGTGAAACTGTAGTCTAAATAGGGTTAGGAATCTCTTATTTTAAGTACCATGTAACATCACCAGACAGTATTTGACTCCTATAACATTATGGGTTACTTCCTTAAAAATGCAATTGATGGACTAAGATTCATTTTTCCTATTTAGTGTACAGTAAGTTCTGAGACATACTTCCCCAAGACTTCAAACGTACTCTATCAATCACCTGATCAGAAGATTCTTTTCTCTTTATTAGATTAAAATTCTCTTTTCCACTTGTATTGGTAGACAAAAATCTTCTGAGGAATGTGTAAAAGATAATTGTACATCAAGTTAAAGGCACCCACCTCACTTTAAAGCATGAAAAAGTTCCATATGGAGTAACTCTACAGATATAAAATTGACACATGGGAAAGCCAGCATCAAACCTCTCATTCTAATAGCTCTGTTGTGTAGCTACAAAAATGCCACAGGTCAAAATTATTTTAAGGGTTGCATAAATATACTTGTACATGCAAAGAGAAGCAGAAGGATAGCTATCCTTTTTCTTCCTGACAAAAAAACAGCCTGAAGGATTGTATTTTTCCCTGCTCAATTCCTTATTTTTAAGATCAAAAACATCTGTTAACATCTGTTTTTCTGATGCTTCTGTTGAAGAATATTGGTATAAATTGACAGTAGTTATTAACATTAACTGAAACAAAAAGTCAAATCAAACAAAAAGCACTCGTAATTTAGATGTTAACAAAGACACTGCCTGATCAAAGAATAAACACTTCTCTGATCAATTAGTTATGTTGCAATTTAAACTTACTGCAGGGTCCAACATCGAAAGCAAAGCAAAGGGGGAGTGACATGCCATTAATGGTTCAGATAATTTAAAATAAAAAAGACCATAAAGAGGACAACTTAGTACAAATTTTTTCCATAATGGACTAATTACTAATTACTACTGGCACTGAAACACAGAAAAAGAAGAGTAAGTAGCTCATGTTCTTCATGAAAATCAGACTTGATCAGAAGATGTTTCTCAACATAAACCAACCTACTTCAAAGAATTAGTATTTCACTATCTCTCAGCAGTTATACGGAAAGGAAAATTCCAAGGTGAAATGTGAGTTCCGCCACTTTTATGCAAAGTAGCAGCCAAACGCTAAGACCAGATTCTTTTTCATGTATATAAAACGCTATTTGGAGATGCTTTGCAAATGCAAATCTTTTTTCTAGTTGAAGTGCCAGCTCTGAAGTATTGAATCATTCAGGTTGGAAAAGACCTTGAAAATCATCAGTCCAACCATTAACCTAACACTGTCAGGTCCACCACTAAACCACATTCCTAAGAACCCTCCAAGGATGCTGACTTGACCACTTCTCTGAGCATCCTGTTCTAGTGTTTGACAGCCCTACCCATGAAGAAATTTTCCTGATACCCTATCTAGATCTCCTCCAGCACAACTTGAGGCCATTTCCTCTTGTCCTATCACTTGTTACTTGGGAGATTAATCCCCACCTTGCCATACTCACTTTCAGGCAGCTGTAGAGAACCCCTGAATCTTCTTTTCTCTAGGCTAAACAACTAACCCGTAGGTATAGCAAAGCTCCCACCTGAAACCATTTGCCAGAGCGTTCCTGTGGGTAGACATACAGTAGTGTTTATTTCAAACATGTTCTTCTGATCCTAGCTTAAACATCCTCAACTCCTTTGCTGACTGTGCTCTTTCCCATTGCTATCAAAGTATCCCCGAGTGAGAACATATATTTCTTTACAAAGAAACCATTAAAAATTGAAGTTAAGGACCACAACTAATGCATTCTAACCACAAACAGGCATTTAGTCCCTAGGATCACATTGGACATGGTTAAAGCAAAAAAACCCCCAGACCCTTGACTACGGACATTGGGTTCTCCACACCTACTGTTCTGCTCTACAGACCCACTCTCATTCACAGTATTTGCTAACTTAGAAATAGCCTTTGTCTGCACTCTCCCACCTACAATCACAGGGATAGTAACTTCCAACTATATGGAGGTGACAGAGTGACTGATTAGCTAGTGGGTGGGCAGCATTTTGAAAATGTGCATTGCTATGTAGCTATTCCCTCTTATTACAAATATTCTCGTGCTAGTACCATTCACAAAAGCAGCAGTGTATAAACAAGAATCAATCTAGAACATGCTTGGTTTCTCTACAATACTACTTTGCTCCACTTGCTGAAGCCACTCTGGTGACAGCAGGTTTACTTCATGAAACTTAATGATCTGACATGTCCACTCAAAAGCACATGCATTGATTATAGTTAGGATGCTGCTCAGTTCAGCAGAAGTCTGCCTGTGGAAATACAAGTCTGTTCCATATAGTATAAGCTTTTCTATGTTTTAAAAGGTTATTCAGTATTTATCAGTCAGGATCCAAAAAACCCATGAACAACAAAATGACTCCTCAATACCACTGCTATACACAACAGAAGCAACAACTACCTACTGTTTTTCTCATGCATCTCCTATTTATTAATTCTGACTTAATAAAACAAAAAACAATGTAAAGAATTTATTAATAAGTACTTTTGAGATTGCCATTTTGTTAATTACTGTATTTTATGTTTGATTTTGGCACTATACTTATGCTTCCAGAGTTCCTTACCTCCAAGGCTTTGCAGTATGGCAACAGCCCCAGAGGGGCTCACCTGAGAAGTCAGTCTACCAGAGCAAGCCTCACATGAAGTTTGAAGACATTTTCTCAGCTTCAAAATACAACCATGGGAGAAAATAACTCCTTCTACTTCAATCAGTCTTCTGCTTAGCTTAGTCATATAGTACAAGAAGAACTTTAATTACCTTCTCTTGTTTGGCCAAATCAGTTCAAAGTCCTGGTTTCAACCTCTCAAGAAAGATAACTTGCTGTCCAACTACACTGCCACGTATCATGTTGAAAAGCAGGATGTATCATCAGATGAAGGAAGCGAAGTGGTCACGTTCTCACCCTTGTCCAAAAGTTAATCTCAGCATCTGATCCTGCCCGTTCTAGCTATTTACACACATGCTTACTCATTCACCCTGTCCTCTTGGGGCTTCTAAGTCAGGTCAAAGGGTAAATAAGTACTTCAGCACCCGCTGGCAGAGGTCACAGTTCTCTCCAGAAAACCTCCAGTCTTTCTGAACAGATTCTTCACCTAGACAGTATGGCATGAAGAAGATGAATGTAAAAAATCAGGTGTTCAAGCAAGCCAAAAGTTGCAGTGTGAGAAACCAGTAACTAGGGAAGCTAGATATACTGCAAAAAATTATTGAATTTCAGTGCTCTCAAACAGATGTTTAGAGGAGTGACAGGACCTTGCATGTACACGTTCAAAAATAAGTCAAAATTACTTCCAAATATCAGTATGACATTATAGTTTAGACCAAATAAAAGAGAACATTAAAATAGATTTCACAGTAAGGTTTTTCAGAAAAAAATGAGCTACTGGTGTCATCAAAAACAGAAGTACCTGATTGTGCACAATAGAAGGAATGAAAAGGAACTTCTATGAATAGTCACTTTTTATGGAATTGTTACAAGATGTTCCCAAGATATTTAAATGTGAAGTTTAGTTCAGACATTTAAGCAGTATTGGCTAAGATATGAAAACCTTAGTATTCCTAGGCAAGTATTTCCATTCCATTGTAAATTCCTATCTGCCTCCTTCGTAGTATTGGTACCTCAGCCTCTTTTCCATCTCTGTGTATAAACTGGATGGATGTGCTAGAGGGGGAAACAGCAGTACCTATGAAAGTAACAACAATTGCCTTTCTATTTTCCCTACTTGAAAATTTAGTTTCAGTATGACATTCTTCCAAATAGAAAAGCTATTGTGTGAAGGTAAGATAATGATCCATGAAGCCCTGAGGTAAAGCCTTATCATTTAGGAAAGAATCATGCAGCATGATCCAAACTGTAATGATTATTGTAAGTGGATCGCAGAAAACCAGCAAAGTTGGCAACATGCTGCCGTTCTCTGGTAGTTTACAGCATCAGAGGCATTACAAAGTAAATAGAAAGAAAAAAAGAAAAAATCCAACCAAATCCAATCGTAGCTCACTCTGAATCATGACTTTGTTAGAGAAATGATGGTATGGATTCATTAATTGATCCAGGAATAAAGCTTGGTGTCATTTCCAGTATCATTCTGAAATGTAATTCATAACACTGTAATTACAAAGATATTACTGGGAAGAGCAAGCAGGTCAAGATATTTAGTTACAGAGATAATTTATGAAAAAGAGGAAATACTCCTCGGTGACTTTTATGTCACAACATAGAATCACAAAAAATCTACCTTGCTTGCTGATGGACTTATAATGCTGCCGGAAACTGAGAAAAAGATTACTGTGAAAGCTATAAAGTTCAGATTTTGTATTATGAGTTGTTCAGAGAGTTTCTGCCACAAGAAAACTTCATCAGAGAATCATTTTCCCACTCTCTGTGAAAGGGGATTCATTAACAAGGCAACTGAGTCCGAAGGGACAACAGCAGGAAGGTTTACTTTTCATCTACAATTAATTTACAACTGCAAAACTTTAAATTTCATTTACAATTCATTTACAATTGCAAACCTGAGACATTTCAAGGTACCTCCATAACATGGAAGAGAGTTTGTTTTGTTTTCTGGGGTTTGCTTGTTTTTTCTAAGGATGTTTTCTTTTTTCCTTCTTTTCAGTTTTGTTGGTTTTCTTTTAAACATACCTCATTCTGAGGGGGAGTGGGTTACACCAAAAGACAAATCTTTGTAGGATGCAAAGGCTTTTGTACACTTACAGTAGGCTATTAAGAAAGGAGAGGGAAAAAGATAATCCAGCATTCAAATGGCCTTTACCTTCCTTTTACTTATTGGTTTACACAAAGAAAGAAAACAAAATAGTGTATCCCCAAACAGCTGACTCATTACTGGAATTATCTCAGGAGAGCCTGGAAAATAACTTGCCATCATTTGATTTTTATAGGTTAAGATGCAAAGAAATCCTACAGGTTGAGAGCTCCAAAGACAACCAAAATCCAACACCAAACAAACAAATCCCTAACACTACAGGATGTTATGACAAGAGAAAAATAAACCCACCAGTCCATTTTTAGAAAGTAACATCGAAAGTAACATTTTTAGAAAGTAACAGCAAAGAGCCAAGCACAATGACATACTCATTTGCTAAGGTCCAGCCCTCAAGGATTTCAGTGCCTAGCTTCCACAGGAGCACTGGGCACCAGTCTTCAAAACAGAGACCTATAGATGGGCCAAGGTTCCAACTCCAGTGCAGCCTGACAAGTGTCCTATGTTTCCCTAACTGCAGTGAACAAGATATTTTACCATAAGACCATGCCAATATCTCCCTTTCTCCCTGCAGTACAGCCAAGGAAGACAAAGCTACGGTGTACTTCACAACCTCCCTCACGCTACACTGTCCCAGGTATCACAGTCATCAGTGGACATCAAGATAGTAGATACTTCAAGGCACTGGGGATGAGACACAGAGATGTGATGTACTACATAATTTAACTGCAGGGAACAAGCTTATCTTCAAACACTAGCTAGGAGGGGTGTTCTTAAAGAAAGCAATAAGGATGTGGGAGTAGGACTTACTTTAGAAACAGGTGCCTCTCTGCATAAAAGCCTCTCTCCTGCCCCACCACTCCCACAAATCCCCTAAGGGAAGCCACCAGGCCCTCTAGCAGGTGTTCACATACTAAAGAGTGAAGTCCTGTCAGCTTAGACAGTAAAGCTCTGCCAAGAGCCACGGCACATGCTGGTTGCTCTGCTATTCCAGTACCTGGCCTGAGCATGGCAGGACTACAGACTGGCAGTACATGCATTTCTTCTTACTCCCAATCTTGACAACCTCAACTGGACAGGCTGGTTATTTTAAAAAGTTATTTGTATGTATTTTAGAATACACATATTTGGTGCACAGTACCTTCATAGAGAATCACAAGTCTTATCCATTTCTTTCTTTCACGAACGTACACACTGAGAATTAACATTCATCTTTGCAAAAGATCTTGACTTTGCAGAACAGTTCTACCAGTGGCAACTATTGTGAGGGTAAGCGAAAAGACTATTTTTCCTTCTGCTGCTTTATCTAGAAATAATTTGTCTTGTGCAAAAGGAATTTGCTGACAGCAGACAGCATCTTCTTGAGGACCACCAAAACAACTGAGTTTGCAATCACATCCATGTGTCACTTATCAGGATGTTTTGGTACTGACCTGGGCTTACAGGCACAGTTAGCATCATGCACCTAGCTCACACATGGTGTCAGGACATTGCCAAAGTGTATGTTTCCAAGTTGGAGGTTATCAACCCTGCTTTGTCTACTTAGTTTCTAATAATGTGCCAAACTCCTAAAGCCACAACTACCCTATGTAATGATGCATAATGAGGCGACATTACAAGGAGCACTGACACTGGATCAGGCCCAGAGGCCGCTTAGCCTACAATCAACTGCTTGAAGCTACAGCCTGTGTCAATCCTGTAGCTGTTCAGGGATCAGTCGAAAGGCAGTCCTGTATCAGCCCACAATTCAGGGTAATGATAGCGCTACCTTGCTGTCTTCCCAGACAGACTTAAGCTGCAAAGGTGGCTGCTCCGGGAAAAGCATGCTGGCATACTGCCACTGCAAGTCTTCTGAAGTGCAAAACTGACGTTTTCACTTATTTACCCTCAGGTAACTGCTCACAGTGGTCCAAGACTACTTACAAAATGAATCTTTGTACACCTATAAGCACTGATAATTGAGTGTAGCATAATGAAACATAAATCCCATAGGATTTCCCCCACATTTTATAATTAAAGGTCAGGGTGAACTGGTGACTCAGCTGATCCATATCTGCAAGATGATGTTGCAGCACAGACACTGTATTTCACAGAATCACAAATTGGTTGAGGCTGGAAGGGATCTCAAGCAGGGTCACAACACGCTGCTCAGGACCAGGCACAGATGTCTTTTTAACAGAAGGCATATGCCATAACCACCCTGGGCAACTGGTGCCAGTGCTCAGTCATCCTCAAAGTGTAGAAGTGTCTCCTGATGTTCAGTATCTCCTGTGTTTCAGCCTCTGCCCACTGCCTCTTGCCCTATCACTGGGCATCACTGAAAAGAGCCTGGCTCTGTCCTGTTTGCACCTTCCCTTTGGGTGCTTACATAAATCACTAAGATCCCGCCCTGAGTCTTCTCCTGGCTGAACAGTCCTAGCTCTCTCAGCATTTTCTTACAGTCCCTTCACTACCTTGGACACTCCTTGTGTGAATCCCTCCACAGGTTCCACACCTATCTCTCTTGTACTGGCAAGCTTAACCTCAAACTCACTGCCCACCATGCAAAAGAAGAAGAGGGCTAAGTGCTCTCTCTACTAGGTAAGAAAACCTTTCCCCCAGAGTGTTCAGGCTGCATCTGCATCAGTGCAGTGTCAAGTCCTGACTGTGCTTCAGCTGTGTTAATGTCCATGTGAAAATTACATAAAAACTTTCTGAGCTCCATAGGTACACAAGAAAACACAGTCCCACAAGTAAGTAGTGGTCCTATAGGCCTCAAATTCTCATTTTTTTAAGATCAAATCTGTTCATTAAAATCTGACACCTAGATGAGAGTAAGCAGAACAAAATACCCTGTAAGCATCCCATACTCCAACTGCAGTTAAGTCCTGGAACATCCAGTTCTTCCTTGATAACAAGAAACACTCACTTTTTAAGGATCAATCCGATTCCTCTGCAGAAGATGAAGAATTCCTTACAGCAGGCCTCTAGAGCCAGTGTTCCTCAAGGTGCAACCTAAAGCTATTTTCATATTTCACGTAAGAGCTAAGCACCTGCTACCAGCATTCATCAAGCATTGACCCTTACACAAAAGCACTGGTGTACAGTCTGTACAGTCAGACAGTGCTCCCAAGGTGGATGAGCCATGACCACTGTGCATGCAGTACATAGGTGAAGCCTGCAGGTACCCTGAGGTGTAGGCACAGACAGCTGGGACTCTGATGTCATTACAGTGCACTCTATTTGGATGCAAGCAAGACCCTGCAAATAGCTCAATGGGATTGCTCAACACTATTTAATAGAAATAATGACAGCAATATGGTACATGTGCCTGAAGTACACTCCATCAGACTAATTACTCTGAATCTTTTAAATTATAAATACCTAAACATGCAACATTTATCATCCTGACACTCACTTGAAACATTTCTGTGCTATACCAGAAGTAAACAAAAACCTGGAAGTAAACTCCTGGACAGGCAAGGAATACACAACAGAGTTCTGTGCTGGGGATTAGTCACTGGGTTTCTGTGGAAAATGGAAGTTGAAGAATTTGTGCAACTTCTATTGTTTCAAGAAGAAGAAAAGCATTCTGAAAGGCAGGTTGGCCAGAGAGGTCAGAGTATCTTTGCACTGTTGAAAGTGAAGGGGAGGATGAGGAGGAGGAGTGCACTTACTTAGCAGAAAAATCCAAGAAGGATTAAAATTAAATGAATGATCAAATAAAATGGAGAGGCTGAACAGTTTGTATAAATATTCTAGACAGGTGATAAACCCACAGAAGTGCTGATATATAGAGGTAGATTTGAAGAAGGAGGTACAACTAAAGAAAAGATACACTCAAGTTGAAGTTCAGTGGTTGGCTTTATTTTATACTTCAGAATTGGCTGGCAGCCAGTGATCTTTACATTTTTGGTTTAAATTCTAACAGGGAAAAATTGAAACAACAGCTGATGCCATAGCAGATGACAGTCACAGGTAATTTGACAGACAAGCAAGTGAGGCTCCTCTAATGGTTTCATGAAATGGGAAAAGTATAATCTCCTGAGGCTATGTAAGTGATGCTAAAGGTCTCAAGCAACTTACTTCGGTATTTCTGCAAGTTTAAAAATTGTATTTCCTAAACCAGAAAAGCACCATACAGAAATACCTCTTAAGAAAAGGAGCACGTGTCAGAACCACAGTCAAAAGTAACTGCAGGAGCCATGTGCTACGTGTAAATAGAAGTTCAACACCAGTAGCAGAGGCATGTTGTAAGCACATTGTGTTCATGAGCACTACTTTAGCAAAAACCTGACAGAATTAAATAACTGGATTTAGATTTGAAACAGGAACAACTAGGAGTCATTTCAGAACATTTTATGAAGTAGTCTAGATAGCCACAATTATACAAAGAAAAAAGAAAAATGAAGAACAATAAAACCAGCCTGGATAAGAGAGGAGGCAAAAGAACAAAATTGAAATAGGTAAGCCAAAACCATGGGAAATCTCAACCATTTTTAAGATAAAAAGTCAAATGATGACCTCTGGGGGTCCACATAAGACCTCATTTGCTTAATGAAAGATCACACCTGTTCCTCATGAAACTGCTGCTGTAGAGTATTTAATATTTATTAACACAGAAAAAGACCCATGTAATTTCCAACTTTTTGTTTTAGGGAAGCACAGACCACATTTGCAATGACAGTGAGAGAGTGCCTGATGAAGACCAATAACAGAGAGGATTTATTCACATTACAATGTCAGTCAGAGGATCCAAAGGTTTTGGAAGAACTGGCTAGGAACACATACTGATTTGAAACTCTTGAACTATCACCCAAAAATCCCCAAATGGTGAAAAATGGGTGAGGGAAAGCAACCACATAGCGGGACTGATAGAATTACAATATTCAGATGGTTTGCTATACAGAGTCAGTGGTTTTGAAGAACTAGGCATCTGCTAAGCAACTAATCATACAACAAACCAACACAGCATGCATCAACAGTTGTTTAAACAGTTAAGTAGTAAACTACACAGACAACTGTTTTCCAAAGAAGATCCCAACAATATTAAGACTTCAAAAAACCTTAAGAATCTTCATCCATGAGATAAAACTATGACATTACTACTGACAGTACTTGTAGATGATGCAAAAGCTGTGAACTCGTAAACAATGACAATTACATGATGCCGAAAAGTATATTAGAATAACCTGTAGAACAGAAAGAGGCAAATACTGTGCATCCAAATACTGTTAAATATAAACTTGTTAAACAATGACTAAACCCATCCTAAAAAGCAATCATTAGGAAAGTATTTAAGTTACAGCAGTCATCTAAACATGAATAGCTTAATGTCATGGCTCAGTAGGCTGTTACACTCCTTGAACACATCTCAATAATGGTATTCCACCTTATATACTTGTACAATTCTCATGATCTGTACTTCAGTACTGACCTTCAGCTGGAAAGAAGTCAAAAACCAGCTACAAAAACAATTAAAGGATCAAAAAATCCACTCTACAGTTACAAAGCCAGAATTGAACTATGGAACCATCCAGACTGAGCCCCAGGATACTGGAGTATTTTGTTTCTGTCCTTGAAGTTAATAGTATATGTAATGTTCATGATTATAATGAACTTTAAAAATGAGTAGTGCTGTTATTTTACTTCTTATGCTTTATTTAATGTCAGAAAACGAACTCCACAATGTATAAAAGAAAGCTCTTATCAGACAGGTTGTGGCATTTTGTGCAACTATGTATTTTGGTTCAAAAAACCACTACCACCCTCTCAAAAGACACACACTCGAAAAAGAAAACCCCATCAAAAATACCCACAAAAAGAAACCTTTCCAAACATACAAAAAAAGCCTCTGTTATTCAGCAGTGACATCTACAATTAATGTCACTATACCTAAACTACAGTCTAGACTAGGTTGAAATACTGTCTTAAATAAGGCAGTTATATTCACTCAACACATAAACATTTGCCTTGCTAGTGGCTCTGTTTTGACTACTTCCCCAGAGTTTTGATCCTCTGTGTACATAAAAAAAATGTTGCAAAGAAATGGGAAGGTATTAGAAAATTCCATGTCACTAAGCAGAATTAGCTTGGTATTATGTAAACAAGACAAAACAAACATGATGACATATTTGTCCAGCTATAGATTATAGAAAACACTTTCACTCCTTGAAAATAACTAAAATATAATGCAAAAGCATTACGAAGTATTTTCATTATAGTTTTCCCCCACCTTTTTAAGCTGTTCTACCAAAAGAATATGTCCTAGCAGCCTGACTCATATAGTCATATATAGTAACTTCGCTTAATTATCAGTTAAAAAAATCCCACCATATTTTGTCATTTCAAGCAACAAAAAGACTATCTCCTCCTTCTTTACTGGTTTTATATTATTTAATGGGAAAACTCCACAGACAAAAAATGCAATGTAAACATCTGAATCTATCCTTCTCACCTTACTACATGAAATTGTAGACCAAAAAATCTGTAAATCAAAACATTCAGAAAAAGTATTTTCTGAGAACAACCAAATGAAAACTGCACTAATAAAACCAACATGGCTGTAAATTTACAAAACAAAACAAACAAAAAAACCAAGCACAAGAATGTCATTACCCAGAGAATGTCTGTGTCATAAATTTCTCCAAGAAAACAATTTAAAGACATATACACTAACTCCACTGTTCAGCATCAGAGGTTTGCTTTTGCTGCAGGGAATACAGCCACAACTAAGCTATTAGCAAACTCTGCTCACATTGGTTATCTAGTTTTGGTTCAAACGCCAAAATCTTCAGAGATTACCATAAGTCTAGTTCTTCAACTTAATTAAATCTAATAATTAATAGGAGTGTATTAGTATGTTGTGGAGCCAAACAGAACAAAATCATGGTGCATCCAAATTCACTACTAACTTGTCTTGCAGCTAAAGGAAAGGATGAATGCAATTAAGTAAATAAATCCCAAGAGAACCAAAAATTTTTCTAGGCAGAGAATGTTTCTGTATTTGTATGAGCACGAATGGTATTAAAATCCAAGCTCAAAGGATTGCAAGACAAGCGATTTAACTGATGCTAACTGTGGGGCGGTGGGGCACTGGCACCAGTTGCCCAGAGAAGCTGTGAATGCTCCATCCCTAGAAGAGTTCAAGGCCAGGCTGGATGGGACACTGAGAAACTTGGTTTAGAGCAAGGTCCCTGTCTATGGCAGGGGGGTTGGAACTTTTAAGATCCTTTCCCACTTAAACCGTTCTGTGATTCTGTGAAGCATGCTGTCAGTAAATTTAAAGAAATACAGTCATACCAGTAAACCTTTGTTCCATCTGTAGAAAATACCCAGTTTTACATTCAGATGAAAGTGAATTTGCTCCTAAATGGTCTGTTCTGCCTTTCTATGAAAGAAGTTGCTAAACAAAGAGAGACAATCACCCAAATGAAACCCATCTTTGCATCAGTCAAAGTATATGTTCACTATCTCCTTTACCTTATTTATCAATTCAATGCTGAGATAAACAGAGACTGAGAGAAAACTGATCACACTACAAAAAAAATCTTGTATTACCTCTTCTCAATATTCTCTTCTTAGCAAGAAAAAGAGAAGCATGTTTAGGTGCATTTTGTGTTTTCAGAGGGGGGGAAAAAAATCTATGTATAATGCATTGTTTCTTATAGCTATCAAATTAGGAAGATGTAAAACAGCTTTAACTCCAGGAAATTACTTATTACCAAAGTAGTCCAATCACAGCATCACACTGCAGTTTGGGTTGGAAGGTACCTTCAAAAATCACCTATGCCACCTACCACAACACGTTGCTCAAAGACCCCTCCAGTCTGGCTTCCAAGAATAGGGCATCCACAGCTTTTCTGGGCAGCCTGTTCCAGCGTCTCACTTGCATCCTTGCAGAAGTTTTCTCCCGTGAGCCCAATCTAAATCTACTGACTTTTAGTTCAAAACCATTAGTCCTTATCCTCTTACTGGCAGATCCAAGTAAAAAGGCTTTCTCCAGCTTTCTTATATACACTCCTTGTACATTGAAAGGCTGCTCCAAGGCCTCTCTGGCACCTTCTTTTCTCCTGGCTGAAAAACCCCACACTACGTCAAGCCTCTTTTCATTGGCAAGGTGCTTCATCTCTCTTGACCATTTTTGTGGCTCGTTTCACCAACACCTCAGCTTCTTACTGTCCCAGGGCTCTTTTCACTCTAAAAGGTCCATGTCCTTCTTGTGCCAAGGACCACAGAGATGAATGAAGTATTTCAGGTCCCAACAGACAAGAATCACCTCCCTTGACCTCCCAGTCAGACTTCTGATGCAGGCCTGGCTTTCCAGGCTCCAAGCGCACATTGCTGTCTCAAGTCCAATTCTTCATTCACCAGTACCCCTAAGTCTTTCTGTCCAGAGCTACCCTCAAATCATTAATCCCCCATGCTGTACTGATGTTAAGGGCTGTCCCAACCCACAGGCAACGCACCCAGGTCCTTGGACTTGGCCCTGCTAAACCTTGTGAGGTTTCAACAGGCCCGCTTCCCTCCCATCAAAGGTATCAACTACACCTCTCAGATTGGTGTCAGCTGGAAAGCTGCTGAGGGTGCAACTTCCCACTGCTTATGCCACAATGAAGGTATTAAACAGTATGAGTTCTTGAGGGACACCACTCATTACTGTTTCCATGTGGACATTAAACTATTGACCATAACTCCTTGGATGCAGCCATCATGTCAATTCTTTATTCATCAGAGTCTAACCACCAAACTTCCTTCATTCCAATTTAACAGTATGAATGTTGGGAGTAGACACCGTATCAAACGCCTTACAGAAGCCTAGATAGATGACATCTCTCTACCTCTTCCTTTGTCCACTGACACAATTACTTCATCATAGAAGGCCACAAGACTAGTTAGTCCCCATGAAACCATGTTGGCTGACTCTATAATGAACACCTCCACATCTTCCGTATGTTTCAACAAATGTTTAAAGAATATCTGTTCCATGACCTAAAGACTAAATTATAGCCTGAGTTTTGTCTTGAGTTTTAACACTACCGAAGAGGTTTCCCCTACTTGGGGGATTCAAAAAAGTTTTTTAAGTGTTTGTCATGGGGTTTTATATCAAATCCTTTTGCCATGACATGCAGCAGCTGTAACTTCCCAGATCAAACCTCCTCACAACAAAATCACTCAGAAGAGGACTAAATGTATTGGGGGAATGGCAACGAGATAAACAGATTCTGATCTCTAAATCTCTCTTTTAATAATGGGCCAAGTCAGAGAGCTGTTTGGTGGCCTGCACTCTGGGATAAACTACCTACCCCATCATTGTTGAAAATGACCAGGTGTACACATCATAACTATCCCTCAAAAAAAAACAGGCAGTCTCAGGACAGGAGAGATTCAAGCAGCATGAAGATTGTTGCTGCGTATGAAAACACTTCTAAACATCAGGTTCTATTAACACACAAAAAAGAAATTAAAAGAAGGAAGAGAAAATTTACCAGTTATTCAAATATAGGTGTAAGAATATGTCCTTTATTCTTTGGCCTTTTCTCCCCAGCACAACTACACAGTGTCACTGTTTCCAGGCTACTGTTATTTTCTTTTTAAAGACAAACAATCAAACAGAAAGTGAAAAGTATTGTAAGAATCATTATTTTCCCTCTTAAAAGATTAACCAAGTTAAAGCAAATTTTACAAAGGAGTACTTTGGGTTTGTTTTTTGTTTGTTTTTATTGCTCCTTTTTGCAAACCATCTTTGAAAGGTTTTAACTATCAACATAAATGTTTCATTTCAACACCATCCAGACAGAACACTCCAAAAATGCAACCATCAGATCCTCTAAGTACCTGTGTAAGAATCTATTCAAGATACATGAATGATGCTTTTATTTTTCAGCATTTAATTTCAATTACTTTTGCTGCTCTGGTCTATGAGACTAAGCAGCACTTACAGTGCTTTGTAAATCCATTATCAGAGCAAAATACAAGTTCCATACTTGATCATCATTTTCCCAAGCCTGATCAGTTCCCAAAAGCATAAAGAATGATGGTACCTTTTTCAAATTCTATGTGTTTTGCATTTTTCTGGCCTTCTGGGTAAGCAATAGCTGCTCCAGAAGCCTTCTCTTTGACTTTCTGGATGACGCTGTTCACCCAGAAATGTGGGCTGGAATACCTTCCAGCATTCTTTTTCAGCATTTTTTAATAAAAGCAAGTTAATGAACATTTCTAGTGAAGACTTAGTAGTTAAAAACTCTCCTGCAATGAGTTTATAGAACAAGGAAATAAAAGCAAGTTTCCTTAACTCACAGAAATATTCTCATTCAGTATGAGGAATCCTGACAAAGATTATCATTAGAGCAATGAATTAGCCAAGGACCAAGAAGCTTATGCAAATGTCCAGTGAGCATATAGCTCAGATACAGTGACAGACACACCAACAAAACTAGATTGCAATGTATATTCTCTGGCATAAGAATAAATACTAGTCTAATTAAAATATTTTTTCTATTGGATAATTTAAAAATGTACCTAAAACATGTTCACTACATTATACCTTAGCTTATAAAAGTATGATCAAGAATGGGATCTCTTTAGGTTGATTTTATAACTCTATAGTAACTAAATAAGTTATTTCTACCTTGATTCCTGTTTGCTCAAAGAATCTGTAACAGGTTGACTTTCTTTCACACCCAGATACACCATGTTCCTACAGAACAGAAACTTGTGCTCTTACGTTGGATTTAACTTAAAGGTGGCTAATCCTATCTGGACAAACACTATTCGGATCCACATTTGGTGAGACCAAGTTACCAAGATTTAAACTGTATTTTTCAGTTAACTTCAAAAGACTTAAGGATCTAACTATACTCAGCTCTTTAGAGAAGAGAAGACTGGGGGTAGAGGAGAGAAATATAACGTATTTCAAATTTAAACTTCCCTTTCCACAATTTCCTTTGGGAAAAAAAAATCCTCCTTCAACAGATTTTTGACAGCTGAGACAGAGTACCAAAGTACTTCAACAGGGACCACAATGGCATTCTCCTAGATACAAAACAAAAGACATAGATAATCAGTGAGAACAGGGCCTTAGGTAGAAATCTTATCCATGTACTCTGAGGCAAAAACCAGACTCAGACTCTGGCACTAGTCTGAACTACCTGATCTCATTCATTCCTAAGAGATGCTTCTTCCACACATAGGTCAATCTAAATTACAAACAGCAAAGCTCCCACATGAAGCAGTCAATACACAGCTCAGCTGTGCTGAGGCAACAACGATATAGCCTTTACCTTTTCAATTTACTGAATCACTAGTTGCTTCCATTTCCATAAACTTTCTAATGTTCTATTGCTTATTCAAGCAATACAAGTATTGCATACCACCTCCTTTCCACAGAATAGATGAGCTGAACCACCACCGTTGGGGCCCACCCTAATCACGCAGTTCATTACAGTAGTTTGTCAGATGATTCTGCCTTAATGGATTGACAAAGGAGGACTCTTGTTTGGTGGGGTTTATTTTTGTTTCTGGAATAGCCACACCACCTTCTCAAATGCAGAATGAAAACAACAACAGTAGTTTACTGTTGGCAACTGCATCTGCATCAGGGCTCTGGGATAAAACTCTGCACTACTGATAAACAGTAAGTAGAGTGTACAAATTGGGTAGTTTAATTATTCCACGCCATTTGTCCTTTGAAAACTTACAAAGGAAAAAAAATCTGTAGACAATCAAGCTTCAGTTTAGTCTCAGTATCAGCACTACTTATTGAGGGAACAATGTGCTTTCAGAACATTTCAGATTTAAACTTTAGTTTAGCCTGAAAAAACATTTGTACTATTTCTGGAACCCTCCCAGTAACTTTCAAAACTTTTAACTTCTAAAATATTGGTATCTCTTCGACTTCTCTTATCCAGTTTTAACACATGTAACTCCTTTGCACAGAGTTAAAAGTATTTAAAACCAGCGGCATGCTTCCTTCTTTGTGGCCAACACCATGTGCATGGCTTCCTAGTGTTTCCTATATGCTAATTCTTCTTTTGTTTTCTCCTGCTTTCCAGTTCTTTGTTCTTGCCAGGTTTGATAATTAGAGTAAAAAAAAGGTGAATGCTGAAAAACTTCCATAATTTCATCAGTAACAGCTCTTCATATACAGTTGCATTTGTGTACAAGAATAGATTTTCTTCAGTTCTCTACCATTCAGCTTGAGGAAGCTGATAGAAAAAAATACTGTGCTTATAGCATTCTATTGCTGCAACAAAGCTAATCACCATTAAATGGACATCTACCTTACTTTATTGCACACCTCTCTGTGATTTGTTTTGCAGAGACTGCAGGGTAGTGCCTTCCCCTATGAAACTGCTGTTACCACCATACAACAACAAAATTTTAAGCAACTAAAGGAGCGGAATTATTATTTCTTCATTTTGCACCACACTCAAATGCCTACTTTCAAAAGGTTTCTCTGCTCAGCATGCATTTTTTCATCCTACATTTACTCAACATAGTTTATTCAACATAGTTTGTCAGTGTAACATACAAATTAGGGGTCACTTAGCTCTTTGACATGTGACTGAAGCTAAATTAGTCTGAATTCTTTAACTGTTCAGACCCTCCTATTAACTTTGGTGTGTGAAGATCACTTACCAAGTAGTAAAAACAAAAGCGCAACAAACCCTTTTTAATGGCTGCACACAAGATATCCTTTTGTGCTGCACTAAAAATAAATGTTCCTAAACATTTTCTAAATATGTGTTCTTCACATTATCACACAGATATCCAAATGATGATTCGTGTTTTCCTACCCCACAAGAAAAGATATACTTATATATGGATATATCTGTGTATATAACAATATATCAAGCTGTTACACATGCAGAATCAAATTGTATTTCCTTAGAAGCAGCTTCTGCTAAATAACAGATATTTACCTATCTAGCTACAATACGTAAGAAGAGGTAGGTTAATCATTTGTTCATTCTACAGTAGTAAAAATATACTGTGCCAATTATCTAAAATTATTTGAAAGAGTTCAGTGTAAGGCAGACTGATAAAAATACAGATTACAAGAAAAATAAGGAAGCTTTTTTCTCCAGCTGAAGAAGTTATATGAAACAAGAGTTTGCCCTTGTTGGCTTAACGGACCCACTTCCTCTTCAATGTATCTACGCAAAGTCTGCCTCTTTGTGAGTACACCAAGTTCTGTATGTAAACATCTAATTCTGCTGACACAGGTTTAAGAAATAATAGATATATTCACCTTATGTTCAAAAGCATCTTTTGATATAAGATTGACTGCTGTTCATGCCAATTCTAATGGCTTGTTTTCCATCTACTTTCTGTGCAGACTCACAGAGAACAGAAGGACACTTGTATCAAGGCAAGTCTCTTCACTGACACATTTGCTATCTTCAACATAAGAAGCACCTAACTCTTAAAAAAACATGCTCTGCACATGACACAATACCAACCAATACGCTGCAAAAAAACCAGCACTGTCACACACATCTCCTGTATTTGATCTGGCCAGGATTTACAGACACATAGGTATAGCTAGTACAACATTTGCAGATTAGTTTCTTAGAGACTCAAGGCATTTCCCAGTGAGAAAATAGTATACAATATTAATGCATAGAGTTCACAGGCAGTCTATGTCCAGGACTGATGGTTTATGGCTACAATCTGTCATGAAGGCTCAAATGTTGCTTTCTGAGTCCTTGGACAACGTACATGGATGGCAGGAAAAAATTATATACTTAAGTATGACAACATATAGCTCTTACTACTTAAATGTACATACATGCTTAAAATAAAAGCATGCAGAACACATTGGCACAGGCGAATATAAAACATTAAAACACCTCTTCTTTTTCTCCCCTAATTATAAAAACAACATGTTTTTACAGCTAACAGCAAACAATGGATAGATATTAACAACTGTAAGCTCTGGAGAACAATCATAGGGTTTTACAAAGCATTCAGCAGTAATGACATCCAGTGGAGTTTGAAAAATACAGATTAAAACCAAATTCGGTAGAAGACTGAATTTGTTCCAAGGTGCCTCGAAACACTACAGCCAACTTGTGCTAGCTGAAACTACTACTATGTAATATGCTTCAGTGCATATTTATGGATTCTGGCTTTCCACAATTACAATTGCAAAAAAATACTTTGTCCTGTTCCAATATGTTAAAAATAAAATCAAATAATGTACAAAAAGTATCTAAAAGTTGTATTTTAATGTTTAATCAAAGAATATTTGTTTTTAAACTAATACCTAAAAATAATCTTAGCACACAGTAAAAGTTTTACACAAATTACTTTGGATTCTGAACGCTTTGATTTAACGAAAAGTAAAAGAGATATCATGAGCTCATTAAAGGAGTGGACCAAGCACTGCATGTGTGTGACACAGTAACAATGAGGAAGAACCTAAGTTTCCAAGAAGGCACTGTGTCTTTCACAAGTTAAGGAAGAAAAAACCTTTCCCTCTGAACCAGAAAAATTAATTTTTTCTTTATGTTTGCTACATATGCACATTTTTGTGTGTATATCTGATTTTTAAGCAAGTGTATTAATGAACAACCTAGCACAGACACACTTGTTTGTGCCTCGAAAGGTTGATACCTTTCACTTTGCACTTGCAACTTGTCTGAAGAACATGCTCAGCCACTTAACAAGGCTCAACTTTAACTGCACCAGTATTCTCTTCACAAGCCAAAAGATATTCCTTAGTCCCATATTTAAAAACCCTTAACGTAATTAGGTTTTTCAGACCTATAATGCTTTACAGAGTGGGGCTGAGATGTTCGCACTTTCAGAAAAGAAAAAACAAAAAGAAAACCCAAACATATTTGCTTTTGTCTATGTGAAATAAAATTAAGCAGCTCTAGTGATTTTCCCCCTAAGAATGAGGGTGAAAGAGATTAAATGGGACATTAAACGTCTACTCAGTATAAAAAAAAAAAGATTTTAAGCATGTTCCAATGGTTTTCATGCAAGCAGCCTCACCATTTTTAATCAATATATTTTCATTTGAAAATAGTTTTGACTGTCTCATAACCATGTGAATGACCCATACAAAGAACAAGAAATTTAGCAACTGAGCAATTGCCTATGCTGGGGAAGCAATGAAAGTGACTTTAAAAAAGTGTTCTGAGGTACTTAAGATAAGCCCGCTTATGAAAGAAGTTCCCCTAAAATTCTTTTAGAAATTGAAACTTGAGTCTACACAATATCAAGATCCAAGAGTTGTTCACCACACACTGCATTTCACAAGCCAAAATCAGTGTTAATCCAAATGTGCACGTACATTTTCAGTTAAAGATATGACAGAGGCTGAAAAAACAAAGGACAAAAAATGCATGCACAGTAACAATTTCTGCACTGGTTTTATTACCCAGGTATGGTATTAAGTACATTAAGCCAAAAGTCCACCCCTTTACATCTCTAGTACATCATGCCTCCACTTTCACAAACCTGTTGGAACTCTTAGCTGGCACTGATGATGAACACAGTCTTTTATATAGGAACTCAATAGAGTTTTCCCTAACTCCTTCTGTGAGTTGGCTTCTCCCCGTTATCTGGTACAAAGCAATGCCATAACTGGACTCCAGCCTACCACCACCTACACAATACTTCATGTTAGTGGTTGGGAACACCTTGCGAAGCAGCACAAGTTCTGCGTTCTTGATCGCAAAAGTGAATCTCTGAATTTCTTTTCTAGGCAATATATCGGTCTCATTCAGTGAATTTAATACATTTCTGAAAACCTGAGAGAAGCCTCTAGCACTACTGTAACAAAAATCAAATATATGCAGAAAAAAATCTGGACCTGAGTAACAGGTCAGATATTTGAACTGCCTCTCCTGAAGCAAGTGTCTATCATTAATCACACTTCGAATTCGTAATATTAAGCGAGGGCAATCTATTTTATCTTCTACGTGAATCTTGGAAGTCACATCATGCACTACCATGCAAAAATCAGGCCAAAATCCGACAGATCATTATTACTGTGAGTGCTGCACCATGTCCACTTCTCTCCCACACCAGTTAGAAATCCCAACCTTCTCTATATCCAGACGATAACCTTCAGGAAATAGCATATTCAAATGGAAGCACTAAAACGTATTTGAACTTTTCCTTTCAACTTGCCTTATCTCATTGAAGAGGCAATTTACTTCCCCGGTATAAATCACTACTTCCATATACATGGCCCAAGAAAAAAATCTTCACTGTAAACATCGCACATCGATTTGGAACATACCCCACTCATCCACACACCAGACAGTAGTGCAAAAATATGTAAAGGCCTGTGAGCCCAGGCAGAAACTATTACCAGAGAGCTACGCGACACAGTGCATCACACTGGATATGGGCAGGAAATATTTTAATTCAAAAGGCTTATTTTAACATCAGCCAAATTTCTATTAGATAAATGCTGCCTCTTCATACTTGCAGCTCTACGATAGCAGCCTCTGTTTTAATTACGGAGAAATGATACAGTTAATTTTATTTCCTGACCAGTGGGTGGATTCCAACGGTATTAAAGATCCTCTAATCATCCTGCACACTTCAGGTTACCCCTCAGCTGGGCATGTGCATCTGGGCCTTTGCGGCTCTCTCTCCTTTATAGAAACCGGTGCACAAGCTAAGCACAAGCACCTTATCCCACTTTACCTCAATAAATAAATAAATATCACAATAAAAAAATGCAACCGGTGAGCTAACAACCTTCCCGAAGCTCACGGAACAATGCAGATATCACACCCGCCACCATCGATCTGCACAGCGACTCCCCCTGCGAATCCCTCCCTTAATGTACTTCGCTACCATCGCTCTCCCACAAACATCGACATTTGCCCCTCGCCCCGCACCCCCTCGCTCACCCCCCCTCTCCATTTTGGAAGGCCGCTTTCCGTTCCACACCGAACCCACCCGCAGATGATGACCGCGGGCGGGCACACACGCCCCGCTCCCCGCGACGGGGGCTC
>VZTZ01036879.1:172498-183795 GCA_013400955.1 Drymodes brunneopygia | reverse complement strand
AAATGGCCGCGGGGAGCTTGTGGCTGCTCTGGTTTGTCCTGCAGGGCAGTGCCTTCCCTAACGCCGTGTGTGCTTTCGCTTCCTTTGTTTTCAGTCGTGGGCACACATTTTTATACAGTTCCCATCCTAGGAGAGATGAGTTGGGTTGGCTGGGACTGGCGGAAAATGTGCCCGGCTGAAAGGAAGGAAGGAGTAAGGAGACGAAAATGCCTTTCCGAGCTTTGGCCGGCATGGGAAGGCAGAGCGGGACACACGCACACCGCTGGGCACCCGGAAGGTTTAGCGCCCTGGCTCCCTGCTGGGAAGGCAGAGCTGTGCGTTAGGCACGAACGCGCTGGGACAGCCCACGGCACGCCACCCGTGTGGCCGATACTCGGCTGCGGTGAGTTCTGTTAGCCCCTCGCCCCTGCCCCAGGCCCAGTCCCTGGAAAGCTGTCCTCACGTAGTCTCCGGTAGCCCCTGGGGTGATGCAGTCCCAGAAAAGCTGTCCCCACGTAGCCTTCGGCAGCCCCCAGAGTAATGGCATACAGTGGAGCAGAATGCACTGATGCACCTTCTAGCTTTTGTGAATTCATAAACTCCTCACAGAATTCGCACACCTGCACTTCCTTTGGTCGCCTCCATTTTAAGCCACTTGTATCTAGGAATGTCGCCAAATCGGCTGTCAATGTGGTACTAGCTTGTGTAGTGGGTAGAAAGGAACATCACTATCTTCTACCATGTCTGGTACCCTCACCAGCACCTGCTGACATCTGCTTTAAAATTCATATGCTCTTTCCTACAAGCTTTCATATGTACTGACACAATCATTTAAGTAAGGTCTACTGTAAAGGGTAAGACAATGAGGGAATTAAAAATAAACAAAAAAGAGAATAAAACAATGAGGAAGATTACATTCATTCAATTTTTAGAGCATGTAAAAATCATTACTTAAAAAGTTCATGATTTCCACATAGGTCTATATTGTAGTAGTATATATAGTGTATAAAAATGGTTGGTACAACTTAGAAACCTTTTTCTTTATTCCAGTCAATGACTGTTAGTCAAAATCAAGTAGTCCCAATTCTACCTATTCTATTAAGAATAGCTTATATTTCATTCAAATATTCATATTCTCAGTTTTAAAACCTGTATGTATTTAAATGTATCTATGTATTCACCTGTATTGTGTTCTGGTCCCAGATGCATTAATATTACATGGAATTAAGATTTCTAAAGAGCCAACACTGAATTGCAGTGACAACAAGTAACAAAAAAGAGGGGGAGGTTACTTCAAGAAAATACTTATCAAGGTTTTCAAGATAAATACTAGAGTTTTCTTCTAAGTGCCAGAGTCCAATAGAGTGAAGGTGAGAGTATGGTAAAGCTCACAAGAAATACTTGCTGGATGTTTTGTACATTGTGTCCAAATCCACAGTAACCATCTCCAGGAATCACATCTTGAAAAAAGGGTCGGAATAGGTCAATGAGTTTCCAACCTTTAGGTAAACTGAATCAATATCCTCTCCAAAAGTGAGAGCACACTGTTATAATAAAAACTGTTACAGTCTGCAGTAGAAGTTGGACTAAACTTTTTAAATGATTTTTCTGCTCAGTATAGAAGGCATAAACACAGTGTGTACCTCAAATGCAGAACTGTCATTTAATTTTGCATTTTTAATGAGAAAATACACACTACGTACCGTAACTGTAATCTGTATGTACCATTCCTATTGATAAACTGGATTTCAAATCTTTGCAGAATAAATATCTTCAGATTTTTAATGGATGAGCCAACTAGTCCTGAGTATGGCATCAGAAGATAGCCATTATACATTGTTTTACTCATTTGCTTCATGACTTAGTGAAAGTCAGAAGAACCCCATTATGGACAATTACATGATAATAAACTATGAGGAAATTTCTTTCCAGACCTCAATTCCATAATGGTTGGCTTTGTTTTGAAATGTGAAACATCCTTTATAAATATTTTATCCTAATAACAACTCTCAGTAAATGACAGTAATCTTTATTGCCCATGCAGGTAATTATTATCCATAGATACTATCCATACTGTTACCTAATCCTGGACAGATAGTTCCTGGTAAGCCTCCCTGTAGCACTAATTTCATATTCCCCTATCCAAGTAGTCTCCAGTCCATGGCTCATGGCAACCCATTGCCTGTGAGACGTTCTAATGCTGCTTACTGCCACAGGAAATGAAAAATGAGACTGACAGAGGGAGAAAAGATGGTATAGAACACCTTGCATCTTTGGTATTCTTACTCATAAGACAGCAAAGATTGGGAAACTACTACTATGTTTTATCATCTCCATAACATTCTTTGCACTGATCTATCCCAGTTTTCAATTTCTTCCTTCCATATGCCTGAAGATATTTATTGTCACTCTCCCCTGTATTTTCTGCCTAAGACAGGTTTTCTGTGATGTTTTGACAGGTTCCAAATGGTATCTGAACTTGGTATTCACATGACAGTAAAACAGAAGATTGTGTACAGCAACATCATAGGATTTTCATAATTAGTAAGCCTCCCATATTAAGCAGTGGGATATCTTGTGAGTGCTTTTGGGTTGTCATTGTGCATTAAGAAGATATTTGCACAGTGCTATGCACAAGTACATCCCAGTCTTGTTTGTGAGTGCTTCCAGTAAATTTAGAGGCTGTCAGTGCATCTGAGTTGAGCAAATTATCCTTCCAGTATGCCCTCCGCATCAGGTTTTTGTTTGCTGGTTTTGTTTAGGTTGGGGTTTTGTTGTTTTTGTCTAAGGAAAAAAAAAACAAATAAAGTGTATCTGCTGTTCCTCTACTGTTAAATGAATAACATCCAGTATTTGCTATTTCCTTCAACTGATACCCATTTGTTCCAGTGTGTGTATTTTTGACAAATTATCTTCTGAATGTTTCTCAGTATTACTTGTTTCAAAGTACAAGGTGCCCGCCAAGGCGCTAAAGTACAGGCTAATGACTATGGAAGAGTTAAGCCCCCTGTTTTTTCACCTGATTTATATGGAATTTTAGAAACTTCTTTCCTTCTACCTGTTTGCATGTCGATGTTCTTGTGGACGACCTATCTCTTTAAAAGCCCAAGTATTTTTCCAAACGCTTTTGTTCTTCAGCCGCATCTGTTAATATTACTTTGCACCCACGCCAGGAGAGGGGTGTTGCGCCGAGAAGCGCGTGTGGCACCCCCGCCGTGCGCACCCCGCGCAGCGCGGTGCCGGACGCGCACCGCGGCCGAGCGCGCAGTCCTGCGCCGCTCCGGGAGCCGGCATCCTCCCCACAGCGCTCCCCGCCGGCGCGCACGGCCGCCGCCCGCGCCAGCAGGACACGCTGCCAGCCGCATGATTTGGCTGCTTAACTGTGCACGGAACGGATCCCGGTGTATTGTGTTGGGTGGGAATATTTTTGGTCTTTAGGGTTTGTTGGTTGGTTGGTTGGTTGATTGGTTTGTTGATTAGGTATTTTCCCAGAGCTTGCTGTTAGTTTAAGGATTTGCATTGTCTTTCACAAAGTTTCGGTAGACCCTTCAAGCCTTCTCATGGAGAACGTCTAGTAGGCACAGTGTGATCCAGACCACCACTTCTGTGGGAATAAGCTGCTGGATCACCTGCATGAGCCAGTTGTTCCTGTATTGTTCTGCACAAGTCTGGTGGAACAGGATCGTAAATTTCAACCCTGAAAAAAACCAAAAACCCAAAACAAAAAAATCTCACCACGCTTGACATAGCCACCTGACACAAATTACATTAATAAATTGGTAGAGCATGAGCTGATACTACAGTAACATGGCCACTCACTGAAAAGGAATGCTTGAGTCTTCAATATTGGCACCTGCTGTTTCTCTGATGACTTTTTGTCCTATTGTATTGCTTTTACCATGAAATGAATGCCAATAATGTATCCAGGTTTATTTGTATTTTTATTATCTGACAATTATATAGGTTAAAATCTCCTCCCAAAACTTTCAGCAAAGCCTGTGATTAAGTGTTCAGCTCAGGATATAGTATGGGGGATATTAGTCTTCCACCTCTGTGACGTAAATTATGAATTCATATTATGGCATCATAGAAATACTATTGTTTTTGTCAAATGCCTTTTATGTGCATTTATTGTGTTCATCACATTCAAGCACATGTTTGTTTCAGCTTCTTGAACTTTTAACAAGGCAGCTTTTATTCTTTATGGGTTTCTTATTTTTGTGCAAGTCCAAAGAAAGTTATTCATACATATAATCACACATGTATATTAACCACACATTTCTATAATGTCTAGTTCATTTGCAATCAGTAGGACTTCTCATGCTCTGCTAGGTTAATGACATTGTATGTTTGGGTTATTTATCTAAGATGTCAAACATTCTATTCTAGCTTTTACTCTTCCCCTACAGTCTACTCTTGGATATACTTCCTAATTCTGGTTTCATTTAAATTTCATAGCATAGTAACTCCATCACTTTCAATGGAATTGCACTGTTTTCATTATCATACACAGTAGTGTCAGGCCCTGAGCTCCCTTTAAGATATTTAATATACACAATCACAATTGTGTGATTCCTCCAGTTTGTTCAGTGGCTATTTCAGAAATACTCTAACCATTAGAAAGTATAAACCGATAGGCCCTCATTCCCATCTTAGTTCTCGCTGTGTTACAGGACAGGTAGGCAAGAGTTACACAGAGGTAGTTCTTTTGGTATTTCATGGAAAAGTATTATTTATAAATCTTTCCATCATCCAAAGAGTGTGTCAGCTGAGGTTATTTTCTTGCAATCCAATGTATGTCACTAGAAGGACCATGGATAACTATCTCATTGCCCATAATTTTATAATGGAAGACTAATCCAAAATTAAAGCATGCTTCAATACTTTTTACAATCTTGCCCCAAAGTTTAGTATGTAAAGTGAAAAATTATTTTTCCAGTGAAGATGAACAGAAAATAAATTAAAACCTACTTGTATGTAATAGTACTTTGTAAAATTATCTTTTCAATATGCAACTTATACACAAATTAAATGCAAGAATTCAGACACTTTAGTAAGGAATTCTGTACTTTGTATATGCTTCATGGCTTGTATTAATAGGAGCATCAATGTTTTTAGCACATTACTACCAAATCTCCTAATGAAAATCATAAGGAAACATGTGAGGGATAAGTGACATAAGGATAAAAGTTACAACCTAGTCAATTGCGTTTTCAGATGAGCAGTTAAATTATTGATATATATAATTTAAAGACATTATAACAGAAGTCCATAAGGAGACTGTTTCCAGTATTTATGGTTTTAAAGTGAATGGAGAGAAGGATCTTAAGACAACAGGTGATCAATGTTTTCCTCTAAGTGGAAGTACAGTAATAAGGGAGGTATCTTTCTTTCTTTATACATAAATCTATTAGAAAAATTGTGGTACTTAGAAAAAATGGTCCTCATTGAGTCTTATGTAAAACCATCGCAAATACTTGACAAAAGTAATATTTCCATTGAAGTATTTGAAATGGAGAAAACTGAGTTGGAAGATAACAAAGTAACTGACTTCCATTTGATACTTTAGGAAGTATGGAGCAGGGATCAAGGCACTCAGTTATGTACTGAAGTAAAAATGTGGGTTGAATCATAAGCCTCATTTTATAACTCTAGTTACAGTTACGAAACTTTCATTATAACTATAACCTCAGATAGCCAGATAGTATGCTTTCTGAACCAGTATGGGATGATTTGTGAACTTGAATTTAGGCAGAAATAGAAAAAATTCTCCTGCCTGAGATGCACAGCTAATAGTAGCAGTGCAGTTATTAGTTTTTAATACTATTTTTATTTTATTCTATTATTTTTAGATTGCTGTTATTAGTCAAATTGCCCTGCAGTTAATGTGGAATTTAGATAGTGCTCTATACGCTCAAGGAAGATTGGTGAATCTATAATAGTATATAAGGAAATTACGGAAATTCATTAGTAGGGAAAAGGAGAACATTTGTTTCATTTATCCTAAGAGACAGAGAAAAGACTTTTCAACACTTAGAAAACGCTGCTTTGGGCATATATAGAGAATTGTATAGAGTGCTAAGATGGTTTAAATTCCCATTTGGATAAAAACCATATATTACCCTGGCAATTGTGAAGCAGGCTGTCAGGCTACAGTATTTCTATGGGACTGCTTCCTAATCTTGTTGTATTTTGAATTGTGGGTTTGCATTGCCTTACATAGAAGCTAAACAAAAATCCTCTGAAATTTTTCGTTATATATTTAAGGAGATTTAAAGAAGTTAATTTTTTTACTCCAAAATAAAGAGTGTTTAACTGAACTAAAACTTGGAAGAGAGTGGGAAATTTTCAGAAGAATCAGTGGTTAAATTTTAATTTAGATACTGAGAATAATTGTAGATGTATTTTGAATTACATAGGATATTCAAACCTCTTGTATTTATGAAGTAAAACCTTTGTCATTAATACCTCTTTCTGCTAAGAAACTAGTCATGATTCTGAGATTTACAAGAAAAAAAAGCCTTGAGCTCCCCCTACTGTTCTTTCCATCCAAAAAGATGGAAAACCTGAATTTTGTTTTGATGGGTAAAATATGAGTCAGATAGAAGAGAAATTTAACAATACAGAAGTACCATTTTAAGTTTGTGGTAATGTGCTATTAACAGTGGAGAGAACCAGAGTGTTTAAGTTGTTTTCCAAGTTGTTAGTACTCTCAAGCTTTTTGGCATTCATAGCATAATGGGCATGAGAATGTATACCTTCATGTACAACAGTTTTTCAAGTTTTTCATGTGAATATATGATTTATTGTTTGTGCATGCATACACTCAATCTTGTTCCATTTAGATGAAATTGGTGGATCATAGAACTTGTTAAATACTGGCACAGTCATACAAGTAATTATTTTAATTTACTTTTCCAGATAGCTTTCAAAAAACTGTTATTTATTCAGGTAAGTGATTCAGGAACTCCCACTGCTATTTACAATAAATTATCACTTTTAAATCTACTTTTTGAGTTCCTTTACATTATTGTCATCACAAGTTACAAAGAGTACTTTAAGAATTAGAATTCTCACCCATATACTGATTGACATTCCAAATACTTTTCACTAAAAGAGTTTAATCTCTTAATGGCCAGATTTTTCTATAATATGTAGTTTCCGAGTTCAAGATCATCATCAGTTCTCATGATCAAAGAACTTTCATCTGTTTATTAGTATTGCTTTGTTAATAAGACTTAATTTATTACAGAAAAAAAGTCTGTCTTTGCACATAGGCTGAGCTTTATTTCAAGTTCTGTGCTTTCATTATTTTAACAGCTGAAAAATATTGATGTGCTGATTATTTCAAGTGTTGTTATACCCATTCTCATAAGGAGTCTCTGCTAGACTCTTTACAGGTGACCTTAAGGTGGTAGTATTGTAACCCAAAAAAATCAAAATTCTCTCTAGCATATCATATATGTATTGGTACTTCTCCTTAAGTTTCCCTATGGAGTTCAAAATTCTTCTAATGAAATAATATTTCTTTTTTACCATTCTGATTTCCAAAAAGTAGTTAAGCAAACCTCTATTTCTTTGGCTTGATAGCACCAAATACCATCTGTTCTGCACTGAAGGTGTGGGGTGAGGTGAGAGTGAGCTGGTGTTGGGGTCTTTCTAGATTTCAGTAAGAAAGGCCCAAAAACAAGTGGCTTAATAAGGTTACTTCAAAAAGACAGGCTAAGAAGAGGGCTATAGATAGTAACATCTTACATCTCCTCGGTGCTGTGCACTCCATGCAGCATTGAACAGTGCCCCAGTGGATTTTCCCATGCCACACTCCACAGAGCAGTCTAGGGGAAGAAACTCACCCTTTCAGTCATTTGAGATCTTCTATAACTTCCCTGCAAGAAAACAGGTCTGTTTAAGGGCAAGTCCATTCAGGAGGTGTCATGCCAGTGCTGAGCAGGAGCTGCCCGCACCATCCCATGTTAGTTTAGTCAAAGCTTGGATTTGATAATCTCAGATGGTTGATTAATCTAATTGATTCTTGATCATGTGAAGTTCAATTTAACTGCAGTTTTAATTCTATTTTCCTGCTGTTTACGTGCTCAGTTAATCTTCTTTTACCTTAATGATTACTATTGCTGTCTTTTCACTTATGAATTGAAAAAAACAGCTCCATGGTCTTCATAAAAGATCTATCAAGTCCTACATGGAGGCTTACATTGGATATAATACTTCAAACAGCTGACCATGCTGAGAACAGCCAGTTCTAGCAGTGAGCTGAGAGTATTATTTGTTGCAAGAATTCTGTTATAAAATGTAGATCCTATTGTTTGTTTAATCTGTTACACTCCCATTTTGTCTCCCTTGTCCTATTTGACTGCTTTGTTCATGTTGCATATTTTTATGCTTTAGTACCAGATCTGTTTTGTCATGCATATGGATAGACCACAAGCATAAACAGTTTAGGAGTATATTTTCTTTTCTCTGTAATTCTATTTAGTGTCTAGACCATTTGGATTCCAGCCCTAATGGATAGTAGTTGTAAGGGAAATACATATGCAAAGCCCTGTGTGCTAATACAGGTATTTCAACCATAGAAGTTCTTTCTACAGGTATGTTTCCTTCCCTCTGCCATAGCAAAGCCTTCTCTCTATTCAGGTAGACCACCTAGGAAGAAGTAGAACTCACTTTGGAGAAAACATAAGCCACACCACCCATAAGAGAGTAGCTCATTTCACATTTACATGCATCACTATTAGTAAAAGGTCACCATCACTTATAAGCTCCCTTGTTACTAAGCAAATATGACTTGTTTGATTCAGGACATTGTTTCCTCAGTGAATATTTGGGATGTTTTGCTTCTGGCTATCCATTTTTTTTAATATCCTTTCAGCACCTGCTGTTGCCTTTTTCTCTGGTCCTAGAAATACGAGCCAGACACAGGGTGATAAAAAGGGTTACCTTTATATAAGGATCCCTAGGTGCGGAATTCATCAGATGGAAAACGCTAAAAGTGCACACCCTGCAAAACGTGTGTATAATTTTTATAGATTTTGCAAATTAGCATATCTGTCAAGAGTCCCCAGTTAGATGAACACCTGGTGAAGTCATGCCCCCCAGCTCTAGTACCTTCTAAATGCTCCTCCTCAGATGAGGCCTAAACTCTGTTTATAAAAAATATGTCTTGGTCTCAATCTTGGTTTCTAAGGAGAACCAAGATAGCATAGGAGTCTTGGAATGTGTTTTGTCTTTCTGCCTAGGAAAATACTGAAGCTAAGTTACAATAGTAGACTACAGAGCTACAAATATATGTGTAAAGAATACAGAGAATATAAAAAAGAAAAAAAAGGCAAAAATCAAGACGGCATCATTTCCCCTCTTTTTTAGAGACTAACAAGACTCTACCTTGTCTAGTTTCTACTCTATTTAACCACAGCACTGGTTTACACAACCGGCTATCCCACTAGTTATTATACAGATGTCAACTATACAGCTACTATGAACACTTCTTTTATCCAGGCCCAATTTGGGAACCATGAGGTGAGGGTGTCAAAGATACAGTTCAAGTTTAAGGTGTTACTTCTGAAAGCTACTTCATGTAAAATTTGAGACTTCTTTCAAATTTCAGCCAAATCCTTCTTATTTCTTCCACTCTGGTCCACATAAGAACAACAAGTGGTATTAAAAATAGCACATATATCTCCTTGTGCATCCTGTATGAAACTGAGAGCCATTCTGTTCTGCATAACCATGAGACAGACCATAAACGTCATGAAATTGCATCTGCAGTCTGCCATTCAGTATGTTCCATAATGGCTGAGATGTTTATAACTACCCTCTCCAGCTCAACTACTCTGAAAGAGGGAATAAGAGTTCTGATTATACTATGGAAAACATTCAGTGACATTCAGTGAGGGGATTCCTCCTCCCATTTGGATTTTCAATATGATCAAATATTGTTACATTTGTAATTACAGCCCCAAGGGCACAAACCTGATCTTTATCTATGGGCAGGATTTTCCAGGCCTTGTCGCATATCCAATACCACCCTGTCCCGAGTGGATGAACTAGTCTCCATGATGTCAGTTCCATTTTTCCTCACAGTGATTCATATTCTTTTCATGAATCTGGTCTTATGGCAGTATGAAGGACGAATGGACTTTTCTGTGACATTTATAATTGCACAGGTGTCGAATAAAAGGTTATGAAACGTAACGCTTTCTCTGAGGGTCTTGGACAGACCTGCAGCCCCATGTACTCCAAAGGGCCCCTGGCCTGAGGCACTTGCTACCTAGCACTCAGCGGGCACCCTGGCAGGATCCCAGTGATCCTTACTGCAGGCTGCAGCCCTGCTGGCAAGATCATAGCCACAGGCATTCCCCAAAGAAAGCAGACTGACACCGAGTAAAGAGGTGAGAGGGGTCCTTTGCATGGATTCCCGAGTTTATTGGTCTTGGAAGGGTCCAGGGACAAAAAGAACAGCAAACAGGGCAGAGCATCATCTTTTATATGGGGAGAATCAACCAACAGGAACAGGGTTCAGGGGTGGAACAGGGGAGGGATAATACAAGAAGGGCCAACCAAGGAACAGTAAGAGAGGGGAGAAGGGAGCCAGGCCAATGGGATGTCGAGGTTGGGGGAACATTCTCGAGGGACATGAATATGAAAAGAGAGGTGGGGGTACAACCAACCAACCATTATAACAGAATTAGCATAACTGCAACAGGGAAGAACCATACTAAACTCACGGGGGAGACGTCACAGAGTGGTGCCTTCTCACCACTCATCAGGTCTATCTGTTTTCTCTCCAGCCACCCTCTGGGTGGCTTCCACCACCGTGACACACAGGAAACTGTATCATTCCCTTCATCTGTTAGGCCGCTCAGGGGTATAGGAGGCAGAAAAGTATTATTGACTCATTTCCACCTTTTGGTATGGGTTGCTTCCATTAAAATGCCAATTNCCAATACCACCCTGTCCCGAGTGGATGAACTAGTCTCCATGATGTCAGTTCCATTTTTCCTCACAGTGATTCATATTCTTTTCATGAATCTGGTCTTATGGCAGTATGAAGGACGAATGGACTTTTCTGTGACATTTATAATTGCACAGGTGTCGAATAAAAGGTTATGAAACGTAACGCTTTCTCTGAGGGTCTTGGACAGACCTGCAGCCCCATGTACTCCAAAGGGCCCCTGGCCTGAGGCACTTGCTACCTAGCACTCAGCGGGCACCCTGGCAGGATCCCAGTGATCCTTACTGCAGGCTGCAGCCCTGCTGGCAAGATCATAGCCACAGGCATTCCCCAAAGAAAGCAGACTGACACC
>VZTZ01036879.1:148345-171479 GCA_013400955.1 Drymodes brunneopygia | reverse complement strand
AGGGGGACAACCCATGAACCATGGACTAACATAGAACATTCTGGAAAGGGGGAATGATGGATGGGAGAGTGGCAGGGAGCCGGGCCAACCAAGGAAGGGCGACCTGCCCCTTGAGAGCCCACCCCATCCTGGGGCCTACCATTCCAAGCCCCGCCCCAGGGGGACCCTCTTATTCCCTGGACTTCCTTCACCAGGGCCCTTTCTGGGGGGTGGGATTCTCCAGATGACTGGACACCGGCTCTGTTCCCTGAGGCTCTACCCGAACCTTGGGGGGCGCTTGTATGGCTGCCACACTGGAGCTTCTGCAAAGTGGACCTTAAAGCCATTAAGTACTTCTGTGAATAATTTCTACCCTTCATATGAATTTCTCCTGGGATATGTGGAACCTGATATGGCCTGCCATATTTCATGGGGAAATATGTCTCTCTGCTTTGGTTGTATGCAGACTCTCAGCAAGGCTATAGGTGAGGCCTGGACCCATGTTGTGGTTGTTTCTTGACACATCCTACTAATCTTGGTTTTAAGAGTTCCTTCATATGTTCAACTTTGCCACTTGCTTGGGGCCTGTATGATGTGTGCAGGTCCCAAGTAATTCCCAGAATCCTGCTAACTTCCCAACCACTGTTGCAACAAAATGTGGTCCCCTATCTGATGGTGTCCCCAAAGGAACCCCAAACCTTGGAATCACATGATTGAGCAAAGCTTTCACCACCTCCTTTGCTGTTTTGGTGCGACACAGGTAAGTCTCAGGCAATCCACTGAAGCTGTCAACCAATAACAATACATACCTGTATCCCTCTTTATGTGGCATCTCAGCAAAATCTATTCACCAGTAATCTCCTGGGAGATCTCCTGTTTTTGTTACTCCTAACACAACTCTTTTGCTTGTGTCAGGGTTGTTTCTACAAGAGATCTCACACTTGCTTGTTATAGGTTGTACAATTCAGTCATTCCTCTCCCTATTACTACCTTCCTCAGATGTTTTATAAGATTTTCTGTTCCCCAATGGGTACTTTCATTCTCTTGATGTGCTATTTCTCTAGGGAGCAGGGGTGGAACTACAACCTGTCCCCCCGGGGTGACAGCTCACTCACTTTCTTTAACCTCAGCCTTTAGAAACATAATTAACTTGTAGTCTCTCTGATTGTATTTTGGAGTAAACTCTGACAAATCTATTTCTTTCTGTGGTACCACTGCAAGAAAGCCCTTTCTGCAACCCCTTTTGCTGTTTCATCAGCAAAGCGATTTTCCAGTTGGGGAGTTGTTTTCCCTTTTTGACGACCTCTGCAATGGATAATAGCTACCTCTGAAGGCTTCCAAATACTCTGCAGGAGTGTGAGGATCTGTTCAGCATACTTAATTTCATTACTTTGAGCAGTTAGTAGCGATCTCTCCTTCCACACGGCTCTGTGGGCATGGACAACACTAAAGGCATATTTGGAGTCAGTCCATATATTCCCCTTTTTTCCCCTCACTCCGTTCTAGAGCTCTTGTCAGTGCAAGGAATTCAGATTTCTGTGATGATACATCTGATGGCAAGGCCTTTGCCTCAATCACCTAATCCATGGTTGACACTGCATAGCCTGTCATTTGCTTACCATTTCTCATGAAGCTACTTCCATTGGTATACAGTTCTCAATCTGGATTCTCCAGAGGCGTGTCCTTCAGGTCTGATCTGCTGGAATAGGCTTCTTCTATTGTCTGTAAACAGTCATGCTCAGGTTGTAAATTAATGTAGATGACAAAAATATGGCAGAGTTTACAACAGCTGTTGTTTTTATGGTAACATCATCCTGTTCCAACAACACAGAGTGATACTTAAGAATTCTCCTAGCAGATAGCCAGCATCCCCCTTTTTGAAGCAGTACAATTATCACTGTGTGGAGCACTTACTGAACAATTTGCTGCCAAAGGGTGAATTTACACACCTCCTACAACAGGATGACAGTAGCCACCACAGTTTTCGAAGACCCAGGCCACCCTTGGCTAACACTGCCTGTTTTGAAAAGTAGGCCACAGCCCTTTGTTGATCTCCAAGGTGCTGTGCCAGTACCCCCAGAGCAACATTCAGTTGCTTATAAGTAAAAAGTTCAAAAGGCTTAGTTAAGTCTAGCAGCCCCAGAGCTGAGGCTGACATCAAGGAACATTTCAGCTGTTTAAATGCAGCCCTTGAGCTCTCTATCCACACCATGGTTCCCTTTTCGGCTGCCTTAAGGGTTCCATACAGAGGTTTTACCAGTAGTCTGTAATTTGGTATCCATAAATGGCACCAACCTACCATTCCCTGGAAGGCTTGAATCTCTTTCACAGTCTGGGGCCCTGGAAGATGGCAGATGGCTTCTTTCTGTTCTCTGCTAAGCTGTTGATGTCCATGGAAGATTTCTAGTCCCAAGTAGACTACTGTTTCCCCGGCAAATTGTGCCTTCTCTTTTGAGAAACTATACCCACTTATAGATTATATACCCACCCCAAAAAGTTCAACAGATTTACACCAAGTTGGACGCAGTCACCTTGCATTCTAGCTGCAATTCAGGTATCATCAACATATTAAATAATAACCCCTCTTGGTTCTTGTANTCACTCTATTTCTAAGTTTGCTTTGCTCCTCTGACATGGCTAGAAATATAGTGAGCAGTAATGACTTTCATTACCAATTGCTCTATACTGTCTCTGGGGATGAAGTTCCAGCAGATATCCTTTTGCCTCTGTTAGACAGATAATAAGTTATCTTTAAAGATATATGGCAGTCCTGGCTTAAAGGTGGTATCCCCCAATTTAATGTTCCCACTAAAAAAAAGAAGCCCTGTGCTTTCCGCCTTCCCTTCCATCCAGCTGGAGGCACAAAAGGAAAAGATCATGGGTTAAGAACAATTTACAGCAATGAGATAAGAAAATGAACAGTAACAGCAACAATATTAATAATAGAAATGTTTATAGAAATAGAAATAATAGAGATGTTTATAGAAATAGTAATAATAGAAATAGAAAAAGAGAGAGTCATTTGTACCTGCAGTGTTCCTCGCAAGCTGGAGATCTGAATTTGCAGGCTACCAGTTGGTACACAATAATGTAAAGACAGTGATAATGTTACATAAAATACATTAAAATGTTTTTTGTACAGTGAATTTATATTCAGCAGTTAACACATGTTGGCAAACACACAGAAACACCATTCCTAGAATTACAGAATCATAAAATGGTTTGGGTTGGAAGGGATGGACATAGTTGCTTGCTGTGGGCTGCAAGTGCACATTGCTGGGTCATGTCCAGATCCTCATTCACCAGCACCCCCAAGTCCTTCTTGGCAGGGCTAGTCTTGATCCATTCTCTGCCCAGCCTGTATTTGTTCCAGGGATTGTACTGGATTGGATTCCTCTTTGATATTTTTCTCTGCCAGTACAAAGATTTATTTATGACTGAAGCTGAAAGCAGCGGGAAAAGGCCATGAAATGATGTTGAGAAGAACAGTAGAAAAATGAATGAGAAAAGAACAATCTAGTTCCAGATTGTGACATTATTGGCAGTGAAATCCAGGGGAACAAACCTTACCTGTTAATCAAAAAAATCTCTTTAGGCAATTCTTAGGTACTGTCAAATAAGTATCAGCTTAGAACAAGGACACTTTATCATATTTACTCCTACTCCTCTATTTCTATACTCCTAGTCTGCAATTTCTATACTCCCACTCCTTAATTTCATGTCCCCTCCTACCTCCACATGCACTGAATGTGATGCTGGATTTTGTCCTTTAACATTTTTCAAACAATGAGCCTAAGATTGGCTGGGTGCCAGAGTGCTTCTTTTTTTGAGTTGGGCAAATGTTTCTGTGCTTTAATATGTCACTGCTGTGAAAATGGGTTTGTCCTTGCCTACAATTCTGAAAAATATTACTTTTTTGGGAAAATGCGATGTTTTCTAATTGCTGTCAACCATATATACATTTCAGTTAATTGCTAAATTCCCAGTCTTCCAATTCCTATATGACTATCATCTTGAGAAAGTTCAAGCAGTATTGCAGAATCTTTAGTGAGTCAAATGAGTTTTCTTATTGTAACAGATGAAGTCTCCTTATCTGGTTTTTGTTCAGTCTTTAGTTTGGATTCTGTAGAATCATGCCATCTCTTACTTCTGAAAAACTTCACTCCTCCAAGGCTTTTAAACAGTAATATTAAAATTTTGCTATAGTTTTTCCATCTCAACTGCCTCATTTTGCCAAATAACTATCTCCTCCATGCTTTAAGCAGATTTAAGGGCTCTTCCAATACAACTTTGCTTGATGAACCTTGCCACCTAGCAACAAAGGATCCTCTCAGGTTTCTGGACAAAAGCTATACAGAGCTGCCCTGCCAGCAGCTCTTAAAACCTGTCAAATATTTCTGGAAATTTTGGGTTTGTCCTTTTTTGCACTTACCATTCAACCCCACTGGCATTCTGCAGAACAGAGGAAAATAATTTTTAGCTATTTCGTTTAGGAATCAGACAGCTATTTAGCCTTGGAAGCAGGCTTTAAAAGGCTAGATAGGGAAGTTGGAAAAAAAAAAGGACAAAATGTGAAGTCATTCCTTTAACACATCCTTACTAGGCAGTAAGTGATAATGTGGAAGAACACCAATCAAGTAGGATACCTTCCAGACATCCTCATAAAGTCAAGAGAAAACATCTGCTGCCCACCCAGTAACAGGCTAGAGTGCAGAGCCCCTTTTTCATCTCTCAATGCCTCTAAGAAAGCTAAGTTGGTTATCGTGTGAGACTGAGAAATGCTTGTACTGTTGAATCATATTTACAAAATTAAATTAGTATACATTAACAAAAAAACTCAAAAGAGCATATAGCCTAGAAATATACAGGAAGAAAACAGTGAGAACAAAAGCAGTTCAACAAATTCAGCAAAATGATGACTGGTGAAGAAGACATCATTTGCCAAAGTGACAGAATTGGGTCTGTTTGGGACTGTTCTCTACAGAGACATCTGATATCTCACCTACTTTTGAAGCTCTAAAACAGGAAAGGGAACTGCCTTTGACTGCAAAAGAAAGTAATGATTATAGTCGAAATGCAACATAAAGGATATATTACAAAATAATGAGATCTCTAGCCAAAGAGAAAGCATAAAACAACAGTAAAAATTATGCGGTGTCTGGGGTCTTCTCTCTATTCACTGGGTCCTGCAGAGGCTCTGGGTGATGGCTGGCATTGCAGGACTGTGCCCTTAGTTAGGCAGAAGGTCAGTGCCCTGTCAGTGCCCCTTCACAGCTCCTTGTTTGGGGCTGCAGCCGTTTCCCACCAGCCAGGGCACAACCTGCAGCTTGCACTCCAAGCTACTGGCATGAGGTGTGTTCTGCAGCAAGTCTGTGGGCTGCGAAAGGCCTACACATGGGAGACCAGAATGCAGAATGAGACATCATCTCAAGTGTATCATCATCATAAAGCCTGTGTCTAGGGCCTTCCCAATGATTGATATACACAGAACACTTTTGACACTTCCTCAATAATCAGCCCTCAGTAATCAGCCCTTTTGGAAGGTGTACCAAAAGCTCTGTGTCATGTGTACCAAAATTCAATGTAGCAAAAAACCAGCAACCCAACCCAACCAAAAAAACCCAAACAAAACCACCTCCCCCAAACTAACAAAACAAACACGAACCAACCAACGGAAAAAACCAATCCCCCCCAAAACCCAACCCAACCCAAAATCAAACCAAACCAAGCCAAAAAATTTAGAGTTGAAAACAGAATGCGAAACGAAAGCACTGAATCAAATGCTGAGGAAAGGGACACTTAGCATTGTTTTTTGAAGAAAACCAGGTTTGGTAGGGAGCAATTTGAAGCAATTTCTCTGCAAGATTTTGAATTTCAGTTTTGGAGATATCTGTGTAACTAAGTAGCAGGAACAGCAAACCTTTAAAAGTAAAGATTTGTGAAAAGATATGAATTTTATTTTGCTTGAGTTTAGTCCGTGACACCGAGAAGTATAGCAAGCACAGGAAATATTTTGTCATACAGTCACAGAAACACTGGTTTTGCCATTTCACTGATAATGGTCTGGTGTCTCTTGTCTTTTACATTGAATTCCCCAAATGTCACAGTGAAACAATTTGTACAGATGGTGATTTCAGACTCACTGAAATAAGTCTTGTTCTGGTACACTTGATAGCACTTAGGGTGCTTCAGTTGCTTCTGATGTCAGTCAGAAGCATTGCATCTGCATAAACACAGTGTTCTCAGAATGTTCTAGGGGCCTGTCTAGTTTCTCTGGAAAGCCCTCTGGAGTTCGCTCACCTTTAGAGTTTAAATACTGCTGCCTGCCAGCAGACTAGAAACATTTTTTTTTAAATAACCCAATAGCTCTTTGTCATCAATCTACAGTAATATTTTTTCCTAATTAGCTGGTGAACCCTGTCCATGAATGAACTGCAAGTTCTAGGAGCAGCACTTGGACTCCATTTTGAGTTATTCTGCCTTAAATGTCACACCGTGTAATGCACTGTGCTGAATGTTAATGAAAACTCTGCGATCCCGTGTGTGTAAACTAATCTGGCAACCTAAGGGAAACACAGCTGTGAAATACGAGTTTGTTACCCTGTCGGACGGCTCAGGCCACCTGGCTGTGGTTACTGCTGTACGACAAAGCATTTCCGTACCTACAGAGCTCCTTACACGCGTGCTTTGCTGACGGAAAGCTGAAGCAGTGCTTGCTTTCTTCTTAGCACCGCACTGTTGGCTTTTGGTTTGTTTTATGGGGGTTTTTTGTGGTTTGGTGGGGTTTTTTGTTGGTTTTTTTTTGTATGTGTATTTGGGGGCGGGCTTGTTTTCCTTTTTTGTTGGTTTGTTTCACTTCAGGAAAGGGAAGCGCTAGCTCCCTGGAGCTGTAACGTTGCTATGTGACACCCCCGCTGTCTCCAGGGCCGGGCGCGGNTGCCCGCTCAGGGCTGTGCGATCTGAAGTGGTTCCTGGAGTCGGTGTCGGTCTGGAGTGGATGCAGCATAAAAACCCCGCTGTTTTTGCCGCGGTGCTAAGCGGAGTTGTCTGTAGCTGGGTGCTGTGTTACATCCTCAAACACAGCTGTGCAGCAGGTCAAGGACAGGGTGCGTGGCCCCGGCAGACCCCCAGGCTCCGCAAGGCGCGCCCAGCCGCAGTGAGCGCGGCTCAGCCTCCCGTGTGCCCCGCGGGCCGGCGTGTGGCCGTGGCTGCCGCTGGCAGCGCTCTTGGGGGCATCTGTTTGCCCATCCGAGACATTTAGCCAGCTGATTACTTTAATCACTACAAACTCACAGCTTCCTGAAAACTCCCAGCGTGGAGCTGGGTTTTTCTGTTTTACTGTGTGCTGTATGTTTCTTGTGATTTGTCGCCAGCTAGTGTGATCTTGGATCCGTATTGAATAAGTAATTATCGTCTGCATATGTTCTCAGAGCTAGTCAAGGTAGTCGAAGGTGGTATCAGATGTACTGCCTTCAGTGCAGAAGAGTTCAAGTTTAGATAGTTTTCCATTTGGAAAGCATCGTGGGTCTGATTAGTTTGTGCCCTTTTCTCTCTGCCTACAAGTGGGTTAAACTTCAGTGCTAGGGCCAGGAGCCCCTTTCTTCAGTTCCAGGTGTGGTGTTAAGGTGTTGCAATGGAAGCCCCCATGAAAGGAATACTGCTTCAGCTCCGGAGAAAAAAGGCTAATATTTTGCTCATTGATACATCACCAGAAACCATTGGTGCCTTAAAACTGATGGTCATTTTCTGAACCCAGAGTGCTGGATTATAATGTAATAATTCCTATTCCTGTGGCCACACTGTAGTCATTAAATGCTAATAAATCAGAGCTAAAAGAAGCCAACTCTAATAACACAGTTCCGCCATACCCTTTTACATATTATTATTATTACATTTCCAGTCATTTAGATGCTAACAATATGATAATTTTTTCCTAAATTATGCTTTTACAAATGGCTGTCCTCACATGCTTGTATCTGTCCAGTAACTTGTCTTAATTTGACATGGAGAATATTTGAGGAGATTGGTTAAAGCTTTCTAGTCTGTGACAAATAAGAAAAAATGTTTGCAGTGTGAACAATGTTTGATATCCTGTGTGGAAAACTTAATGCTGTTTTGAGTATAAATAAATAAATGAATGTATCGTCTAAATATACTGACAAATGTCCCTATTGAGACTGTAGAATTACTTAACCCTTAATAGCTATGTCATAGCAGTATTTAGGGATTCTGCTTGCAAGTTAGTAGTGTTTTTTTCTGTGTGGGTACTAAAGTAAAGCCTTATGCCTTAGAAGTGCTTACTGGATTTTACTGGGAAATGTATATCCGGTATGCAATAGCAAAAATATTTAGGGAAGCAAATTTTATTATGTGTGATGAGAATTTAGACTTTTAAACTGAAGTAGCAGAGAAGCTCACGACTAGTTCTCTATGTTTCCCTTGATGGAGGGTCAGGGACTGTCCAAGGCTTTTGGGCAGACCTTGATGCTACAAAGTTAAATCTTAGATGAAAACAAGATCTCTAATACAGTCAATGCTTAAAGAGCAGGGCTTTTGTGTTCTTGCAATACCTGTTAGTGTGGGGGGAATAAAAACGCAGATTTGTTGTTTTTTGGTGTTTGGAATTTTTTTTTCTGCAGCACTTTACTCATTCAGCTTTACTTGCACAGGTAGTGAGCATCATAAGACATTAGGTTTTAAGCTGCATATTAAAGATGTGTACATGCTATACAATATCCATGAACATTTCCATGTTTTGGGCATGTGTGTTGAATTGGCACTGTGTTGCAAGATAGTTATGTATTGAAAAAAGTTTATATCTTTCTGCTTTCTTATTTTAGAGGGAAATTTATCACATAAAAGAAATGATTGAGTCAGTCAAATTAAGAAGACGGTGCATGCTGGACTTCTACTCATATTATGAACATCTTTGTGAACTTCAAGGCTCTGTCCCGCTGAAAGCTGTGAAGGCTAACATGACTCGTAATGCTGTTGATCTAATTGTGGATCACATCAAAGCTACTGATTGGGCACCGATTCTGAATGCTCTCAGGCATAATAAGACTCTGACTTCTGTTAGAATAAGAAGTTTACATCAACATGGTCTTGAAGAATTAGGTCTGTATAAAAGACAAGTATGTTGATATATGCATGTTAAAATTCATTGCATAGAACTTCCATATGATTGAATACACGGGGGGAGGAATTGTTATGCCTAAGGAATTATTTTTATTTAAGAAAGAACACAAATAAAGAAAGGTATGATTTTAACTGGTTTTAAGCCAATAGGGACTGGATTTTACTGATGTATAATTTTTGTTTTTTACTAGGTGTTGAAAGACACAAAGCTTACTTTAGAAGGAGAATTCCAGCAACTCAATCGAAAGACTTGACTGGCCAAATTTGCAAAGCTGTGAAGGGCTTTCTCAGTATATCAGATGTACTAAAACATTTAGAACTGCAGGGTTTGCTTCTGAGGGAAAGAGACCTAGTGCTTTTAATAAAGGTGAGAATGTAATAGTATATAAATAAATGGAAAATATGCCCAGAACAAAGAATAGTAGCACCTGAATTTTGTAAGTATTTGTTGCAGACAAGGATATTTCTCTTCTAAGATATCTTTGTGTAGTCTTTACATATACATATAGAATGGTTCTGCTGAGACATGTAGTGTAATCTAGTCTTAACTAAATGTCTCAGAATCACAAGGCTTATTAGAAAGATCTTAGCAACATCTCTGCCTTGTGCTGAAGCATAGGACATAGACTCATGAGTGAAACCACTGTGCATATATGTGATAGAAGTTGTGGGACAGCAAGGAGATAAAAACTGGTCCTCAGATTTGTTATTGAAAAGCTCTGCTTTGCTCGTGAGTGGCCTCTAGGAAGGGAGGTTGCTGCTGATTGCCCGCAGGCAAGATTCCTCTCTGCTAAAGAAATGAACCTGCTTAAACTGAACTTGAAGATTTGCTTGTTTTGCCCTTTGTCTGAATCCCCTAGAATTTCTTATAAGGAATAGAGTTTGAGCAGTTTGGGTGACTTGGTCATTTGGTCTTTTATCTTTTTTTTTACTTTTCAAGCCAGATAACCACATTATTTGTTTTATTCTTAAGGGTTTGGCCGCAGCTTCATCTCTGGAGAGTATCTCTTTAGCCCACTGTCCAATTGGAGATGGAGGGTTAGAAAGTAAGTTCACAATCAAAACCTGTAAATACACTTTTCTCTTTTTAAGTTTCCAAATAAGTAAGCAGATTTTTCAGTATTTCCATTCCTGTTTTAAATTTGTCTATGAAGATTATTTTAAGCTTCACTTTATTATGCATGACTCAATAGCATTTAAAGACTTGAATTTTTTCACTGCAGACTAGTAAATAACTATACTACTTTATAGTGATGTTTATACTTTTAGTTAAAACATCATTCGTATATCTTTACTCTTTCCTAATTTGTTTCTATAAGTAAACTGAAATCAAGTATGTTCTAGCTTGTTCAGATATTCTTTGCTGAGCATTTGTACTAAAAATGTATAAACTTAGAACACTTTAAGTGTATTTAAAATATATTCTGTATGTCAGCACTAGTTTTTTGTCAAAGCTTTTGGCTGTTAAAGCTGCCTCTTAATAGACCTTCGAAAAAGTGTGATCTGATAACATGGAAATGCTGTGTGTAGATAATATACATGCTTTTGTTTTCTTCAGCAATCTGTCAGAGTATAAAGAATAAAGCTACTATCAAATTTGTAAACTTCACATCATGTAGCCTCACATGGCGAGGGGCAGAACATATCGCAAATGTATTGAAGGTAATTTAATCAACTTTATTAGAATGGAGTGCTTGTAAGAACTCATTACATTTAATTTTTTACTTTTGCTTTAAAGCTCAAAATCCATTAAGGCACTTCATGAGGAGCTTGTGTGAATACCAAAGTTAAGTGTGCATTCTTATGGAAGCTGTGACTTTGCATGACAAAAGTAGCTTAGTTTACTGGTGTGGGATTTAAATTTGATATTTCTTAGAAAAAAACACAGAGTGAAGTATTTTCTTTTAATGAGAACGAGGGCTGTAAACATCTGACACCTGTTTTAGGGACTGTTTCTTTCATTGTCAGTAATTTTGAAAAATGTCTCAAGTTTTCTTAAGCACTGGGTAAGACTAATCAGGTTTACAGTTTAGAAGCTACTGATTAACTGATCAGTAGGTTTGTGCCTAGTACTATATTTTAATTAGTGTTAATTGTAATTTCCATGAAAGCACAAAATTTTGTAATATGTATTTATTTCCTATTCAATGTGCCTTGAAAGTATCTGTCAAAAGAGGGGTAATAAAATACTTTGTAGCCAAGTTTAATAATTTGCATTGCAAACTGGGCAGTTACAGCAAATATGAGTTACCAGTAAGGTTTAAAAACTAGTTACGTTTCTTGAACTCGGGAATGGTGTACTTATACCAGCATATATTTCATGTACCAGCATTCAAGCCATTGAATATGGTTTACAAAAAAAAGGTAACTTGTGATCTTGTCATCAATAATGGCTCTGCCATTGCATTTGGTAACAGCTTCCTTGTTTGCAAAGCACCAGGCACTAAGAAGACATGGTGAAGCTTGGGCTGAAAGCCTACGTTACAGGAGACCTGAGCTTGAATATATGGCAGGATTGAGGCGGATTACTTTGAACTGCAACATGCTTGTTGGAGATAGAGGAGCAAGTGCCTTTGCAGACTGTCTAGGAGAGGACCTTTGGCTAAAAGGTATTACAAAGTCTTTTACTGATGAACAGCAGAGTAATTGAAGAGTTTTCCTTATATTGTAACTATAGACATATTGATGTATAGATACTGAGATATTCCATATAACATAGATCTTTGCCTGCACCATGAAATTCTCCATATACTTTATATCTGGTTACTAGTTGCTGTTAGGATTTCTGCAAAGATCTCCGTATTTCTATATCTCTACTACTATCTTTTCTACTATCTCTATGTCTGACTACTGCATCTCTTAAAATATAGTAGTGACAGGCAGAAGACTTAATAAAATTGTCAGTTACAACAGTTGCAGCCAAAGGAGTAACTCAGTATGTAGCTCAGAAAGAGTACTCTTTTTTCCAAGAAAATCTTTCTCTTTTGAAGTATCTGAATACTGTTGTTTTATCTAGTATTGTCCTTCAGTATTTTTGAGAATGAATTTGTTCTACAGTATATCTATTACTGTATCTATACAAAATTACTAATGGGGCTGGTGTAAATCATAGCATTCTGTATGTGCAATCAAATACCTGTTTCATAGTTTCATTTTATAGTTTTAAGTCAGGTTTACAGATAACATCCATACTGATGGAAGAGAATCTGATTGGACAATACTTAAACAAACTGGACGAACAGTAGTCCATAGGCTCTAATGGGATGCATTCACAAGTGCTGGAGGCTGATGTAATTTTGAGGCCACTCTCAGTAGTCTTTGAAAGATCATGGTGATTGGGAGGGGGTGCATGTATATTGAGGATAGCTACTGTCATGCTTATGTTCAAGAAGTTGGGAAGAAGGACCCAGGAAACTACTGACCAGTCAGTCTTACTTGGATCCCTGGAAAGGCAAGGATGTGCTGCCATCCAGAGGCACCTCAGCAAGCTGGAGAAATGAGCTGATGGGAACCTCATGGAGTTTAAGAAAAGGAAGTGCAAAGTCCTGCACTTGAACAGGAATAATCCTGTGCGCTAGAACATGCTGGGACTGTGTGGCTGGAAAGCAACTTTGCAGAAAGGGTGGTGCAGATCCTGGTGGACAGCAAGCTGTCCATGAAACAGTGAAGTCCCTTTGTGGCAAAGAGGGCCAGTGGTGTTTGGGGTGCATTAGGCAGAGACTTGTCAGCAAGTTGAGGGAGTTGATTCTTCCTCTTTACTCAACACAATTGAGGCCATGGAATCTGCGGTACAGGAGAGAACTGGGGCTACTGGAGAGAGTCCAGTGAAGTGCCACTAAGATGAAGGGACTAAAGCAGCTCTGGTTACTGAAAAGGCTGAGGAAGCTGGGACTGTTTGGCTTGGAGAAGAGAAAGCTCAGAATGGGATCTTACCAGTGTGTACAAATATCTGAAGGGAGGATGTAAAGGAGATTGGCTGTTTCAAATGGTGCCTGGGGGCAAGGCAAGGTGGAATGGGTAGAGATGAAAACACTGGAGGTTTTTCCTCAACATGATGAAACCCTTTTACTTTGAGAGTGACTGAACACTGGCACAGGTTTCTCACATTCGTTGTAGTGTGGTTCATATTACCACCTCTGCAGATGTTAACAGTTATTTCCTAATGTTGAAAAGTTCTAGTTGTCTTCTTTGAAAGTAATATAAGTAATACTCCTGTTTTTACACATGATTGTTATCCTCATGTACTTATTTCTCATGCTTCATGTTCTACTGCCACTGATTTATTTTTTTTTTTACCTTCTTAAACATTTTAGCACTTGATTTGCAGCAGTGTGGAATATCCAATGAGGGAGCAAGGTCATTATTAGATGCTCTTCAAACTAATACAACATTAGTAGTACTTGACATAAGAAAAAATCCATTAATTGGTATGTATCCGTGTCTTCATTTATCCTCTTTATGTGGTTGTTGGGATTTTTTTTTCTTCAGTAACTATATGGGGAAAGGCCAACTGCTTTTAAGAAAAAAGAACATGTCGCAGTGATTTGCGAAACATTTTTAAAATGGGAAAACAAGCGGGATAGGTAATGCGTATTTATTATTCAATGATCTGTTTGTTCATGTGAAGAGTTGTCTCTTACAGAAAACTGTTAATAAGGTGTTTTAATTCATTCTAGGTCATGTTCTGATGAAAAGCATTATTGAAAGAGTTCTTCAGAATGGAAACATTGCTGATTCAGAGGTATGTTTTACACATTTTGGAATGAGTTTGGGGTTTTCTTTGTAGCTTTCATTGTATTTATTTTTTTTAAAGTGTTAATTTTTTCAAAATGAATATAAAACAACTATTCTAGTTCCAAACAGAAGTTTGACTCAGTACGAGTAAAAAACATGATTCAGGGGAAAACCTAGAATTACTATGAGGAATATGTTGCTATATTGGCCTTTTTGTATGATTTCTTACGGAATTAAAGCTGTCCTGTGTAATAAAACCTGGATATACATTTAATGGAAAGAAAAATGGAGATGTGTGCGTAGTTGAGCATTACCATAGAATGTTAATTAAATATTGCTCCTGGACTGCTGGAGGGCTTTCTATTACATGTATCTTTGTCAACATGGTAATAATAACTTCTAATAAAAAAGTAAAGTAAACCACAATTTAAAATTTAGCGCTTAATTTATTTTGAAACTTACATCTTGTCAATAATTTCTGTAACTAAAATTTTTTTAAGTTACCCAAGACTGCCCTTTCAATGCTAACCATCTATGAAAACAGAGTTCAGTTAAAGTACAGTACCCCCTTTAATCTTTGTTTGATAGTCCACACAGAGTTCACAGTAATGTACGTAAATTGAATTATCTAGACCATTTATGATTAGATATACTGTTCAAATATACAGAAATCTGATTCAGTTCTCAAAGGAGTCCCAGCAATACCAGTTCTTGTGTTGGAATTTAATGCTCTTTTGGTTTTTGAAAAGACTAAATAAAGACAGAGCTGTGGATTTGTAGGGACTGTCTAATAAACTGAGAACTTGTGTGTAGAATTTCTGGAGGATTAATACAGTCTAGAAGACCTTTTATGAGAAGTTGAGGTTGGTTGTGAAGAAGTACTCTTTCTGCTTGGCAGATACAATCAACACTTGCAAAATGTCACAGGGATCACATGAAAATAATGTCTGCCTGGAAATACTAAAGATACTGGAAAGTGAAACCATGGAAAGCAGTTCTGGGGTATCTCCCATATGCTAAAAGAGCACTTGACTCAAGATATTAGTTTTATATTCAGCCAGTTAGTGTGGTATCTTAAGTTTTATTGTTGGCACTAGTAATTCTTCATACTTCATTAACAACATGAATAAAGAAATACTGACCACCGGCTTGCTAAGTAACTTTGCTGCTTCTGCCAGTCACAGCTATCTTTCCTTCCACTGCTTTGTGTAAAAAGTGGTTGTTTGTTTTTCAGTAGCATGAAGTTGATTATCTTCTGGGCTGGTTTTTTAGGTTTGCAAGAAGACTTGTCTGCTGCTAATTGATGCCTTCAAATTTCATAGGCAGCTAAAACAACAGCTGTATATTTTAGCAGCACTGTGTAGCAGTGTAGTGAAGTGTGATCATAGATATGACTTAGTGTAATAGGTGGTGAAAGTTTGTGTAGTTTCTGAGAGACTAAATAGCTTAAAGTAACATCCATTGAGAGTGTCTACAAAACAGGATAATTTCAAAACACTGGTTTTATGTTTTGCTGTCTTTATTCTTAGATGCTGTTGCACAACAGCAGCAGTAGGCACCCAGAAGAGACAGGCTATGGGCTAGATGAACTTTAGGCTTAACTTAGTAAAGCTGCCCTTTTAGATGTCTAGTAAAACAAAATTAAAGTGGCTTTTTCTCTCAGAAGCTTGCCATTTTATTTCACTCTTTCTGAGTGGATTTTAGTTTAAAATGATCAATTCACATGCACAGCGACTAGATCTGGCTGGAGACACAGCAAAATTTATACAAGGATTAATTGAGTCCAAAGTGAAAAGAAAAAGGTTTTCTTGACAATGATAAATTTGGATTAAACTTGGTTGGTTAGAGCACAGTAATGGCATTTTAATCATTCTGATGCTTTAGATGGGAATAACTCTGGCATGCTGTTCCTAGTACTCTGATACGGGATTTAGGGCTATGTGAGGCAAGCTTCGTGTTAATGTCATCTGTATTTTCTTCAATGGCTGCTTCAGCACAAGACCCTATATTAGTGATGCATGCTGAAAAGTAAGTGCAGGGTAATTTTAGAATATCTACCAGGAGTAATTGAACTTTTTATCAGGGCAGGGGAGCCTTTAGGAATAGAGCTGTTGCTGTAAGGAAATGAAGTTTGAAGTACAGCTGTGGCCTTTGAACATCACTGTCTCTTAATTTTAGTTTGGGGCTTTTACTTTGTAACGATGGTTTTCATTACAGGCAGTAAAAATAAACTTCGTGTTTTTTAAAATACTGACTTTATCAGTAATACAAAATCACATTAGGGAAGCTTTTATTATTCTGGAGAGCTTTGGCCTGAGCCCGTCATTCTTATCAAGGCAGCTTTCTGAGAATGAAGTGCAGAAGTCAGGCTTGCCTCTTTATAGGGTTGATGCTGGGCTTTTTTTGCTATAAAAGGAGAAGTGTTTTGCACAGTAGAAAGGATAATATCAGATGGGTTATTACAGTGGTGATTTGGGAACACTTTCTGGTAATGCAGACTATAATCTGTTTGAATTTGGGCTTTGTGAGACTTCTGTTTTTTCTTGATTTTAAAGTTTATTAAGTTTTCTGTAAGAAGCAGTGTTCTCTATATCTGACAAACCCCCTCTAATTTTAAATAGGCATCTTTTCAACTGTCAGTTACTAAACTGATTTATTTTTCTTTTAAAAACCCCCGAAATTCCAGTATAAGTGGCTGACCTCTCCGTCTTCCAAAGATGCTTTGAAAACTAAGCCAAAGAAAAGAACTATTGTCCTAGGAAGTGGTCGGAAAGGAAAAGCTACTATTCGTATTGGTAATTCTTTGTTTTTTCTGGCTATAGTAAATTTAGTCTAGAAAATTTTATCTTAATGCTTAAGAGCTTAAATTAAAAAATGTATGGTGTGTCTAAATGTTAGTGTTTTACAGAACACTTGTCTCCAAAAACAAAAAATCCGTTTCTTCCTAATTCTCTAAGGCGTCTTCTATTATTGGTATCTGTAGGAAACTTGCTTTTGTTTTTAGTGCTGGTAGATATGCTGACATTAAAATGTGTGGAAGCATTGCATGTATTTGTTCTGTGTCTCCACAAGCTTTCACTATTGCAAAGCCTGGCCGTAGTAAGCTGTCTAGTTCTCCTGCTGTTGTAACCTTTCTGTAGCAGGCTGTCCTCTGCCAGAGCAAACAAATATGCATTTTTTTAACTGATGTACAAAATGTCCTAAGATTTTTTTTTTTAAACTTCATGTAGACGTATTATAAATGGTGTATTTAAGATAACATAGGTATCTTGAATATTTATAATTAAGTACTGATAGCTGCAATATGCTAAACACTTTCCAGTAAGCTGCTAAAAATTTCACTGTAACACATTTCACTGTCTCCTATCTTCGCTCTAGTTATCTGGAAGCAACGAGGTAAGCATAAATCGAAAGAAGTCTTTGTACAAATAAACTGGTGATCAGGGTGGTGGTGCTGGGAGAAAAAAAATGCCTGGCAAATGTGGTTATGGAGGATTTTATGGTTTTTTGTTTGGTTTTTTTTCTGTTTTGGGGTTGTTTGTTGTGTGTGGATTTTTTATGTGTTTTGGGTTTTTTTTTTTAGGAGAAGGAGGGAGTCAGAAGGTGAAAACTATCCTGTTTTATGTTCAGAATGAATTGAGATTTTGAGTCCATTACGTTACGCATTTCCCTACCATTACAAAATCAGTTATTTTGTGCATCTCAGAGAAACAGTAACTTGAGTTCTCACTAGTTTAACTGCAGGAAATATTAGATGATCAGTTTTCTAGACTTCCCACTTTCTGACTTAGAGAGAACATGATGTAGAGCGATCATCCAGATTGGTTTCTTTGCTGAGTCTACTTGGATGCTGTATGATTTAAACAGCAGCAGTGAACTCTGCTTTTTCCTATTAGTCCTCTTAAGGGAAGAGATTGCCAGTGTCCTGTGCAAGTGATCTGCATGAGTACCAGCTTTATTTTTAATTATTTTGCCCATAAATAAAGCAATGTTTTTCACTCTAACGCCACTAGAGGGCAGTTTGAAGCACATAGATACTTTTATTGTCTTCGTGGACAGTCTAAATCCTGATGTGATACAATGGAATTAGGTATCTGAAATTACTAATGTGAATAAACCTCTTCCACTACAAAACTTTACCTCCTTTTTTGAAAACCAGCTTGTCCTACTTGCATCAACCTCACAGCAGTTAAGTATACCAGCTTATAATCAGAGGTTTTTGGACACTAGCAAAATTAGACTGAAGGGCAGATTTCCTACCATCCCTATTATTACATAGGAAATTTTATGAACAGTAAACTGTGAATTTGCATGTGAATAATTAGGTACAATGAATTCTCTTTTCTTCTGATCTTGCCCTTCAATCCAGGATTATCATCTAAAAAATCTGTAAGTCCTGGGAAAAAAAATTCCTCTGTTAGAGAGAGTTACTCACCAAAACCATTACCACCAGGCACAAAAGGCTTCATTCCTTGGCGGACTGCAGAACGTGCAAAGAGATGCAGGTGAGGTTTTCATAATACAAGGGAAACACTAAAGCATAAAACTTGCATGATAAATACAGTAGAGAGCAATGTTAGCTCTTTAAAATACAAATTGAAAGTTACACAGAATATCATCATAATTTTTTGTTTATATAAATTTTGAGGATTTTATGTAAATTGTTCTCTAGTAAGTATTTAAAATACAAAAAAACCACATGATAGCCATAGGAATATTCATATGCAGCAAAAAACACCACCACAACCAAACCCACCTTGTCTGCTTGTTAATAATGATTTATCAGATGTATCATAGCTGAAGAGGCAAGTTAATGTTCTAAACTTGTAGTATAGTTGGGTGGTTAGGTATTTTCCTACCTCTTTTTTCTGCTTCACCTCACCCAATAACAGCATAATTTTTGTGATCGTCTGACACCTGTAAGTTAAAGGAAAACTGAAAAAAACCTACACATTGAAGCTGTCTTTTGAAATAGATTTTAAAAAGCAAAACTAAAACCAAACAAAAACTATTTCCTAGATCTTGGCCTCTCAAAATGGAGACTATATAACTATTTAAACAAAAACATTACTTAATGCTCTATTGCAACTGTAGTTATTAAGCTTGTTTTTCAAAATGCTGGACACCAAATTCTTCTGCTGACTTTAGTTTGAACTAATTAACCAAGTAAGATGCCTGTTGAAGATATTAATGTTAGCATCCAGTACTGTTGCTCTAAATCACGATTAAGTAGGGGGTACTCATAGAACAAAATGAAAACGTAATGAGGCTTAAAGGGATATAGTGCAGTGTCTGATGTTGGTAATTTACTCTTACTGCTTCATCTGTCCTAGAATCTTGTGTTTGGAACATTATAAACTTATTTCCTCAAAAGTGTGGTTTTGTTTTTTTTTCCCTAACTTTAGAGGCAAGGCAGTGGATTGTGCTGGAGAAATGCCGGTGAGGATTCAGGTACTGTTTCTCTCACATAGTGGTTTTGTTTTTAGTGGGTAGATGCCTGAAAAAAGGGGAAAGTGTTCTCAAGAGAATCTCATTGTCTGAAAGCTAAGACTGGAACATACTTTTAAAGATTCTCACTCATAAAAGTGAAAAAAGTAGTTTACATCAGCACGTGGTTGAAGCTTCTTTGATACTTAGTTTACTTTAATTTCTCTCTCTCTGTATCTTTTGGTTTCCTAGTCTCAGGAGCAAGCAGAGTTCAAGTATAGGCACAGTCCCTCCACAGGCAATAAGAACAAGTAACAGCATTTTTCTCTGAAGGTTTTCTGCACCATCTTTTCTGTCTTAGATTTGGATTATATACTTGTTTTTGAACCTGTCTGTGAGCTGCTCTAGTAAACCTACCAGGAGGAGAAGAAAAAAACCCATCTTTCTTCCTTCTCCTTTGCATCTCATTTCCATCACAGCAAGATCTGATGGCTGCAGAAGCCAGCAATTATCCTCTGCTCTGGTGTAGGCTTCCCATGGACTGTAGTCCTTCGGGAAAACATGGGCTGGCCCAGGATGCCTGTGCAAGTCCTTTGACCCATCCCTCTGCTCTGACATGGGTCTTCCCTGCCTGAAATGAGGGTATTGGCTCCACCATGGAACACCTGTTCCTGCTCCCAGCCTGATGTTCCCTCTGCTTTTTCTCAGTCTTTTTGTTCCCACCTCTTGTGCCTGTCTGTCATTTTTTGCCTTGCAGTGGGTCAGCTGGGACTGGCTATGTCCTTCATGGGGCAGCCCTGGCTGTGCTTTGCAGGGGCCAACTCTGCTGCTCACCATAAATCCTCAGCACAAATGCTCAACATAGGCATGCATAGGATTAATTTTTAAAATATTTTATGCAAATTTATTTCATAGTCTTATGACTGGGCAATGTGTATACATTGTAAGGGACTTTGGGAAATGACTGTGTTTAAATTAAGCTTCTGATATGATTTAACCTTTGATTTTTGCTACACGTGATAATGCTGTGAGTGGGCATGTTTTTCTTTTCTGGTGTAATTAGGCAGGTGTTCCTGTGAAAGTGACACTAGAAAGTGCTTCTACATCTGAAACCGAAGACACAGAAGATTTAGAGGATGTTATCCAGCAACCTAATTTGGCAAAATCATTAGATAAGACTGATGTAGCACAATATCAACAGTTACAGGTAAGAAGCATGTTCAGTGCCTTAGACTCCATAAAAGCAGATTATATAAATTAAACCATGTTTTATTCAGAAAATTGTAATTAGACAAATAACCAGTTTTGGAGCAGGATTTGAGAATAACTTAATACAAGAGCAGTATGCGTAATTTCTCTTTTCTAATCTTGAATCATAGTGCACAGATCTTTTGATCAGTGTTACTGCCTACAGTATTTTCTTTCAAGTATTTCCTTTATAAAAGTAATTTAATGGTATTTCTAAGAGCTAAAATATAGTAATTACTGTTGTGTAAAAATAATTACAAAAATAGCTGAAAGAGTTTGAGTTCCATTTTATAATTGAGCCTAGTAAACTTTTTTTATTTGCTTTTTATTATTCCTTCTACTTCTTTGATACTTAACTTAGCAATGGCAAAACGGACTATTTCTGCAAATGTCTTGACTGGAAATGTTCTTATAGAAGAAAGGGGTGGAAAAAAGGTATAGATCAGTGGCTCAATAATGTTGCTGAGGTAATTTAGCACTATTATAAAGTAACACCCTCAGGCAGAATAACTGAGTTGTTTCTGAAGTGTTAAGATTTGAATTCTGTTCAGAGAAACCAATGAGTACTTCTGTAAATAAGATCTACAGTCAGTCTGGGTTTGGTGGTTGTCAGAGCACCACACTGGGTGAACGTGTTGTTAATATGTGTAAATATTGGACTGTATACTTGTCTTTGTGTAAGAGGAGTGAAGTTAAGTTTTAACTTTCTGCAGGTCTATTGGTAGTGGGAATGTTTAGGGTGGGATAGGGTTGTGGAAAGCAAAAGGACTGCATAAATAACTACCAGCCTTTTCAGCTGATGTGTACTTTTTCTTTAGAACTTTTGTTCAGAAAGGTTTCAAGGTTTTCACTTGTTATTGGAACTTAAAGTTGTATAGGAACTTTTAGTCTTAGTGTGCAATATATTGACATTGTGCTGTGTGGTGGCTTCAACACTCTAACCAAGAGCACTGCATCTGAAATCACAGAATTCCATGTCATATGCAAATTGCTCCAAAAACTCCTTTGTTGTGCTTTCAGAAAGCTTTTGATGTATTTATTCTTGGTGTTTGGAGAGGGAAAAATATTATATTCAGGACACATAGCAGAGGCAGGCAGTGTTTTGCTTTGGGGAAGGGTTGTTGTACTGACCTATTATGTCATTGTTGGCTGCAGTACTACATGTAGGGCAGCTATAAGGAGGAGACATTTTGTGATTAATTTGAACTTCCCTGGAAACCCACAAATTTTGGCAACCTACCCCAAAATTTTGATTTTTCTGTGCTTGTGAAGGTGCATATTTTCCTGATTTTCTGAATTTGAAAACCAAAATACTTTTTTAGGCCATGGTTGTTTATCAGATAGCACCGTTTAAGCAATCTGCACCTGATTCTGTGCCTCACCCATTTTTTCTGTTACCTTGACACAAAGCAGGCTTCACATTATGGCAGAATCAAACTATCAAATTGGCACCACTGAATTGTCTACTTCCCCTCTGTCACTTAGTGCCTTTTCATTTCTTCCTTCAGTCTTTTTCTCTTGTGCCTTTTTTCATGTTTGATCATAAGACTGTCATTAAACCGCTCTTACTGCACAGCTGCTTGTGAGGGGAGTTGCTTTGAGGAACTGATCCAATTGAAAAGTAGTCCAGTGTATTTGGTGGTAGCAGGCCTCTCAGTAAAGTGGGACAACCAGTTGTGTTAGAACAATGATAAGAATGCAGGAATGGGAATAAACAGTAAGAGCTGGGAGATCCTTAAACTGCTGCTTTGCCAAGAAAGCTCTCCAAACATCTCTTGATGTGACTGAATGACCAGACTTTCACTTAAGTATGCAAGTCCTGGAGAACTTCTCTACATCCTTCTGCTCAAAAAGGGGCTTTAAGCATACTGAAACAAGTAGTACTTGTGTTTTCATTAAAAAAAACCCCTTGGCTAGTGAAAGCCTAATTTCTGTGTAAATAAAAAATAAGAACTGATAAGTATTCTTTCCTTCCACTAGAGGGAATCAAATGTCAGAGTTGGTTTTGATGAAGTGTGTAGTTGTGGTAACTCCCATACTTTTAAATTTTAACTGGGGATTTAAATGGTGAACTTCACCCTTAATCTAGTTAAACAGGGCAGCTCTTTCTACATCTCACTATTTTGTGAATTACAAAGAAGTAGAGATTGCTCTGTAATTTTGTTAAAGTACGATGCACTCAAGTAGAAGAACATGGCTAATTAGTTACTAAACTTTTTAAAATAAATCTTAATTTTTTAAAATAATAGTTTTATACCTCTGTCTGGTGTTGAATAGATACTGCTTATGGTAATTCTGAGGGCTCCCTATATTTTTGGTATTCAGTTTCATCCTAAAGTCTCTCAGTGCTGTCTTTCTGGGCTCTAATACTTGAAGCTTGTAGCTTTTATGTACCTTTAGCTCTCTGATATATTTTTATAACTTTTTTCTGCACAGAGACTAGGGCATTGTGTCATTTCTAAGAATTTAATTTAAGAACTTCTAGTGAATTCTTAAAGCAACTCAAAGATTAAAGTGTACATACACTTGTAATATAATGGTGAGGAATTAGTTCCTTTAATTGCTGGCTTTGATACTGCTTATGAGAAGATGCAGCTGCAGTGTTCAA
>VZTZ01036879.1:93624-148320 GCA_013400955.1 Drymodes brunneopygia | reverse complement strand
TTTTGTTATGAAGTCAGCTCGTAATCATGAAATACTACGTACATCTGGACTGTGATAAATCAAGTTTAAACATTACTGCAAAACATCTACATTTCTGTTTAAAAAATCAAGATCATTTGATTACTTTCTAAGCCACTGACCTTTGACATTACAAACCAGCAATTTGAAGAACAAGGTCAGTACTTTCATCTTTAAAATTATCTAAAATCTGTCCATAACAAAAATACTATAGAAGTACGGTTTCTAAAGTAGAGTTCCTAGCCTCCATCCTAGAAACTTTAAAATACAAATAGTTATATGTATGCACCTGCACTAGAAATGGAAAGGTAAGAGTTCTTCAGTCTGTGATAGCTATGACTGATCAAAGCTAGGTTGGAGGATTCCAGGTTACATGTCGTCAGTGCAGAACATTATAGTTGCTACTTTTTGTGTTGTGCTTCTGTGTTTGTTAGAGGTTTTATAGCTCCCATTAGTTCCACATGTTCTAAGGTAGAATTACATGTGATTTGTGGTATTTGTGGATGGTTCTCCTTAGATATTTGCCCCCCCACCCTGTGCCTGCAGGTTAGGTAAGTGCTAACTAAATCTCTTCCCAAATACTGTCTTTGAAATGTACTTTTCCTATACCTTCTGACTTCTGCAAGTGATGCTCAAATATGAGTACAATGAAGATATGACTAGCTTTCTGCTTGCAGCGTTTGCTTGGTAGACGCTTGTCTAGGGATTTTAGAAGTGGGCTTCACTGGAGTAGTGACAAACCCACCATCATCACTTTGAGCGGTTGTCTCTGGGAGGACTATATATAGAGAGTATTCTGGAACCTGCATCTTTGAATCAGTTGCAAAAGTACCTTGCAACTTACAATACCTTTGCATTTGTAGGTTTATTTTTACTATGCATTCTGTTGCACACCAGTCTTCTCAGTTGATTGCTTGTATGAAGTGCAGTAGTATGCACTTGAATAAACTTTTGATAGTAAACAAACTATTTCAGTACTATCTGAATCGTTGATTCTCTTTAGGACTGGTTGATATGGTGTATACAAAAAGCAGTGTCCTTTTACGTGTATGTGCCTGTATACAAAGTGTATAGAGAAAGGGAGAAGTTTTGTATACTGTTAATTTGCACAATCTAACCTCTGAAAAATAGAATAGCTTGATAATTTGAACAGTTTTCATCTTTTGAACCAGAAGATTAAGGTGTGCAAGAAGAAAAATTCTTGCTTGTTTTTCCAGTTCAGATCCTGTAATTAAATATGATAATGCTCTGCTGGGATGCAAGAGAATGTGGTATTGCAAATCTTGACTACTCTTACTGAAACTGAGATCTACTACTTAGAACTAATAGTTAAAATAAAAGTTTAGGCATCTCATGAATAAGACTAGAATATATTCATTAGGTGTTTAGGGTTTCTTTTATTCTTGTTAATTCAACACTAGGAATTGTGAAAAATTTTTGCTGAAGAACTACATGAAACCAATTAGAAAGAGTACAGTTCTTACACTTCAGAATTTTCTTACTGCTGAGAGTACGGTTCTTCAGAATTTTGTATTCTTACAGCTGTAAGAATGAGTAAAACCCTGGATAAAGAATATAGTTGAAAAATCTAGATATGTCTGCTAAGGATTTCTTACTAGAGCCCAATTTGAGCTTTTGATGATGTAGATATATTTAGTTAGAAAAGATGCTTTAAAAAGCGAAGAGAACGTAAAGAAGAACATACATTCTTGATAGTAATGTCAGGCCAAAGAGACTTGGGTTGTAATTTCATGTCATCTGTTGCAATCATACAAATCTGGTAAGTGAATCAGACTTATTTCTACTTTTCTGTCTTAATATTTTGCATCCTAGAGTTATGTATAGGTAGACCTCTGTCTTGTATTTTCGAAGAAGATACATTTGGAATGCCATTTGCTAGTTGTTGTTGAGTTTTTTTTATTGCATGTTAGTCATTAGTTGTCCTTTTGAGATAGTTTGAGTTGAGATGATAATTTATCTGTGTTTTGATAGTTGGAGCTGGAAGAATGCATGGAAAAACTGAAGGAGGAACACAAAGCCAGAATAAAGGCTGAGGAACGATTACTAGAGGTAAAGATACTTAACTATTAATGATCTTTACTTTCAAAGGAGGCACTGGTCAGAGAATCCACTTGCTTAATTAGGAGTAATTATCAATGACCACTAATGTGGTCCAGAGTTTCAGTTCAAAGTCACGTGGATCATTTACTAGTCATAAGGGCAGTGATGAAATCTGTATTTAGTAATGTTTGTTTGTTCTACTGATTCTGTTCCAGAGCCTGAACTCCAGCTCAAGCTACTCTTTCAATGTATTTTATCCACTTTTTGAAATACTTACAATCTGGGGCATCCTGATACTTGTTTTTCTCAAGAAAGTGATTAAATCTGTTTCCAGTATGTACACATGGATAGTTGTTTGTCTCCCAACTTACTTACCGTGACTGTGCTGAAAACCTGTGTGTCGCAACTGTTGTTTAACTTGGTTTATTCTGTACCTTTGATTTTTAAGTTTTGTTTCCACAGGCAATAACCATATTGGATGGTTTTCTGCATGTTATTTGTTATGAAGTGCAGTTTAGCTTTGACAAAACTGAACAACTTACCACAGTTAAATTGTGAGGTCTGTTTCCCCTCTGTCTGCTGTTGCTGACCTAAAAATATTCTTCCGCATGAATATGCAGAATTTCTTGTAATATAGTTGAGTGTAAGGCACGTTAAACAAATGGATTTGGTCCTTACATGTGATTTGGAGGGGAGTGAAAGTGAAATATGAGCAACAAGTGGTACCCCACAGTACAGGGAGCAGATATCCACAAAGGACTCTGCACTTCTCAGGGATAGATGGTAGCTGTCTTGTGTGACTATCCCCACCTTCCTGTAATATGATGTGCACCAATGGGCTCTGCTGGGTGTCTGTTGTTTAGATCCTTAAGTGCTTTTTAGGCTAAACACCCCCTACAAGAAATCTTTATCCGTCAAGGCTAGGCTGGTTGGACTTAGCACCTTGTCCCAGGAGATGGGAGAAACCATGTAGCATTAATCTCTAAAACTGTTTATTTTGTTGCTTATTTATCACCTACAGTGCACTACACAATCTGTATTTCTTTTTGTGCTCTCATAAAAAACATAAGCTGGAAAGCCTGTGGTGATATTTGATTGCATAGCTGTAATCTTAAATGAATGAGTTAATGCTTCCCTCAAACACAAAACCTTGTATATCCTGCAGTTACCATGCAGTTTTCAGTTTCATCATCAATTTGATTAATGGTTGATGTGAAGAAAAATTGAATCATCTTACACTTTCAGTTTTGAGATGCACAGTGCAGGGGAGAGATAACAGTAGTATGCATTCCCCCAATACAGAGGGGTGAATACAAGGAGGTTTGCCTTCATTAAGGTATTTTTTTACTAGTAAAATAAATTCTTTGGTGTTAACATGTCATACAATACATGCAAAGTAAAACAATAAGAAAGCTAAATTTTTCTGCTTGTACTTGCTCTGTAAAGTCCTGTACATACTGAAGACAGTGCTGAGCCAGTGGTTTTGAGTGCCTGCAGGATCTACGGTAGCATAGAACTGCAGCTGTGGATAAGCAGACCTGCACAGAGCTCATGTAACAGTGCCCTGAAAATATGTGGTAAAGCAAACTGCATCTTGTTACATCAGTTTTTCCAGATACTCCTCTTCATAATGCTGCTGTTTAGGCACACAGAGGTGAGGTTTGATATTTTGGGGTGTTTTAAACTGAAAATGAAAAAAATTTTTTTTTTTTTTTTCTTTTCCCCCGCATAGCTGGAAATTGAAAATGCAAGATTAAGGAATCTAAATATCTCCCTATCAGAGGTTCTTCATGCACAGTCAGTAACCAGCATGATTTTGGAAGATGAAGGTGTTCTAGGCAGCATTGAGAACTCGTTTCAAAAGTTTCATGCTTTTTTAGACCTCCTTAAAGATGCTGGGTAGGTTGTCACTTTAAGTCTTGCTGTTTTTCTTGAGATCTTTCCAAAATTATCCTTGTAATGAAGTATGCTGCCTTCTACCCTGCCAGATTTCTAGGTCTGTACTCTCAGAGAGCAAAGGAAAATAAATTAGCCATGTACCTATTGTTTAGTCTTTCCTTAGTGGCAAAAACATGATCTAAGCACTGTTCACCTGAGTTCATGCATCTGTCTTTGGGAAAGGCTTTCAAGAAGCCTATTCCAAAGGATTAGAAAGCTTCTATTAAAGCATATTTCCAAGTCTTCAGTGAATCACCTTTGGCTCTTAGCAGTCCCACAATATGAAAGGCTCAAAATGTAGCTGAATTGCCTTCAGAAAGTGTCCTGTTACCTTGTGCTCTCAATTCACTAATTGAGGTGTGGCTATCTAGATGGATGAATCTCCAGCCTTTGTATTTAAAGTCTGTATTTATTGTTACTATTAGTAGTAGTAGTACAACTAATACTACTAGAGTTATTTCAGAGAGTATTGATTAAAGTTTGTATTACCACTGTACCTGCAATTTGTCAGAGGATGGTTCATTCTTCCCATTTTTCTAACAATTGCAGCTTAAATCTGATTTTTAAAGCTTGTATGACCAAGCATGACAGTCTCATCCACAAGAAGGGAATTATATATGTTGTAATTTACTCCAAGTATTCAGTGAAGATCACAGAAGATTTTATTTGCCCTCCCTATCTCTCACTTCCAAATTGTAGTGATGTAACTCAGGACCTGAGTGACAATGGCCTCAAGTTGTGTCAGGTGAGGTTTAGACAGGATATTAGAAAAAATTTCTTCTCTGAAAGTGTGGTCAGACATTGGAACAGGCTGCCCAGGGATGTGATGAAATGGCCATCCCTGGAAGAGTCCAGAAAACATCTGGATGTGGTGCTTTGGGGACATTGTTTAGCCATGAACCTAGCACTGTTAGATTGATGGCAAGACTTGATGATCTTAAGAAGTCTTTTTCAAATGATTCCAATGATTCCGAGATTCCATGATTCTAACTTCCTGTAAAGTTCACCCTGTGGCTAATTTTGCAACAATCAGTTTGTAGAGTTGCCATTACTACAGGAGTTTCAAACTTCTCAGGAAGGGAGAAATGCACTTCCACTACATGAAAAATTTCTTCATATGGGCCCTATGTCTATAGTAATAAGGAGCTGCTGTGAAAGTTACAGAATCCAAATCATGGAGAATGCTCTTCTCAGTAAGCTTCTATATATCATATGCTCTGCTATCAGTTAATGTCTGCAACTTCTCACTTCTTACTGAGGCTTAAAACCCACATGTTGTTGGTTTGGCCAACTTCCAAGCTGGTAGGTGACCCAACATCATTGTATTTGTGAAGCATGTCATTGACATGTTAGAGATTATGCTGTTTGGAGATGTGCACCAATTTCTGCTTGAATGACAGAGTATTAATCTTTGTTCTGCCTGACATGGAAACTCCTTGCTGGTATGCTGCTCTGAGTTCAGTGCTAACTAGGAGAGCTTCATTCTCAGCCTTGCAACACTTGTTTTGAATCTGCAAGCTAATCTGTGCAAAGACAAGAAAATACCTTCAACTCCTTGTTTTCTCAATGTCTTGATTGAGATACTTTGAGCTTCTCATAAAATAATAGAAAACTATGTTCAAAGCTTTAAACAGATTCTACTTCAGATTTTGAATGTTTAGTCTTTCAAAGAATAAGAATTGTTTGTGTGATTTTTCTATTAAACCTTTATTTTACAGGCTTGGACAACTTGCTGTGTTAGCTGGGATAGACCAATCAGATTTTGGTATTTTGGAGCATCCACAAATGAATTCTACTCTCAGTAAGCCTGTGAACATAGTAAAGAAGTCTTTTGAAGAAGAAAGACAGGAACATATCCAGAATAGCAAAGTAAGTCTCCAGAAGGAATGCTAGAGGCAATTCTACTTGATACTTTTTAATACTTCATACTCTTTTCAGCTGTTAATCCCAGCTGAAGCTGAATAACTTCTGATTCATGAAGTTATTACTGCAACCCTTTGCTGTAGATGCATTTATACAGATCATAGTAATTCAGTGATTATTGTAAGCTTTTGAAGTGTTTACCACTTGGAGCACAAATTGCAATATTTTGTAATGTATTAAACTTTGGTGATAATTTTGTTGTTTCCTAGTCTGAAATAGGAAGTTCCAGTAGTGGTATGCATCCATTAAAATTGGAAAATACTATGATCAAGTTTTTAAGAAACATTTAGAAATGAAGTATAGTGTTTTCAAGAAAGTAGTCTTACAGGAGAGGCTATACAATGTACCTGCTGTAAACCACAAATTATCTTGTAAGCAATTGCAGTGTATATGTCCAGTCCTGATAGATTTCTGTGTGGCCATGACATGAGTTTCAGGCAACTACAGTTTTGTAGTATTTGTAAATATTGCATAAGGTTTTAGGTTCTACTCTGTCAATTGTGAACTTTCTGGATTTTTCAAAGGAGATATTAAAGTTCCTGTAACAAAGAAAAAAACCCAGGCTTTTAAAAGGCTGTTAAAAATTTAGATACTGGTGACCTATAGCTGCATCCAATAAAACTGTCATACCAAGAATCACTCTGCATTCCAGTGTTTCTAATATACCAATGTCTTCCCCTCTAACTGTTCTAATTTCCTCAAGAACACATGAGCTCCTTAAATATAATGTTAAAAATTTGGGGGGTTGCTTTAACAGTGTGCAGAGAATTTCCAGTTTTGCAGTTTGAAGACTGTGTTTATCTCATAGTAATTGTGATTAGTGTGGATTCTTGTGGCAGCTAGGCATTGTGGTATAGTGTTGGGACTACATAACTGCTAGTAAACATAAGGAATTACAGGTATTTCAGAATGATAGATGTGATTAAGTTTTGGCTACTTTTGTGTAACTGACATATCTCTGTAGTATAAATTTCAAGCTAGATGTGCAACTGTAGTGTGCCTACTCTGTGTCATTATCACCCTAGCAATCTTCAGAAGCCTGTTTTGAAAGGTGATAAAGATTGTGCAATTGCTATTATTTCTATATCTTACCTATATTAGGTAAAGACTGTATTTTGCTCTGCAGACTCCAGTATTTATGGCAGTTGCAAAACTGGCTTTTTTTTCTCTAGTTGCCACAGTTTCTTCATTGGAATCTTTTGTTTCAGAACAGAGCTGGGGACATCCAACTTCCTCTTCCTGGCACGTTTCAATCCCAGATGGTTGTGAATAATGCCTTTTCATCATGTAGAGAAATACAAGAACTTCAGCCTGCTGGACAGCAGTATCAGCCAGGTTTGTGGAAGGAAAATGAAGCTCAAACAATTAACCAAAATAAAGAGGATAAGCCTCGAAGCTATACTCCAGTATTATATGAGAGGAGAGTCAAACAAAATGAACAAGTAAAAGGGCGTCACTCAGCAAGGCAGTTGGTGACAAGTCTGCATTCATTTGCTGATTCCAGTGTACAAATCAAAAGTGATGATAGCAGAATATCCAGTGGTACTTCTGGTGAAAAAAGCAAAAGTTATTCCTCTAAGAAATACATCCCTATAGCAAATGAAACAGCAACTCCAAGTCATGGCGTGAGAGGAGACAAAAGTAGACTGCAGGTAATAAATGTGAGCTCTGGAACTGATACTGTAGGATCTGGCTCTGAAATACCGGAAAGTATACAAAGTGTTACCAGCATTTGAAATGGTTCTGAAATGTTTGAACTGTTCTTTACACTCGTAAGATTAATAATAGATTTTGGATGTATCAGTATAATTAGTGAATTTTTTGTAAAGTTTTGTAGACTATATGACTTTTTTAAAGCATTGCATGCTGCTCATTATTCCTGTTTCATGTTTGCATTCTTTGTCACTAGATTTTTAGTTTTGAAAACATGATACACCTAAAATGGTACCCATCATTTTTGTACGATATATAAGGGACTCTTGGCATACGGATTTCATTATCACAGATCTTTGAGCTAATAAAATTAATTTGACTACAGTTTTTTTTTTTTAGTGTTTACTTTCAGTGTATTCCAGTGGAAATGCAGAAATGGTTTTGGGGCAAACATCAATTCCTGCATAACTGTGTGGGTATGACATTCTGAAAATTAGTGGAAGTTGCAGAGTCAAAAATGAGCCCAGAAACATCCCTATAAGAAACATTTACATGCAACCATCATTAGTGCTATGACTGCAGATCTAGCACATGTTGGAAGGGGCCTCTGGAGGATGAGTAGTCTAACTCAGGTTGCCCTCGGGAGCTTGAGAAATGTTAGAATGTAAAACTAAAAGAATTACCATTGTTTAAACACTCCTGGGATTTACCTCCGGCATCTTGTTCTTGTTCTTGTGCACAGGCAGCTGATTTGCAGCTTCTGAACTAGAATATACTTACTCCATACAGGAACCAGGCAGGATGATTTAGGTTGAACTGGGGGAAAAACAGCCTGTAACTATTTTTTACTCAGTCATCTGCTATGTGATTTTTGGAACACATAAGATCTGTAGAAATTCCTGACTCCAGTTGCTTGACAAATATGAAAAAACTCATGAATCCTCAAATGGAATTTTTCTACAGAGCAAATAGCACAAGATTAACTTAGCTATTGCAGTATTGCACAAGTAATTGCACAATGAAAGTATGTTCTTTGTACAGACTTTGTCACTGCAGAATATTAGAAGGCAATATATTAATCTCTCTTATTTTTTATGTATTTTCCCAACTGCTTGTCTGATTCTTCAGTCATTCTTTGCTTGTGATTTTGGTTTGACTGAACAATTACGTGCAAACTGGATATTCAGCGTTAAAAAGCTACCCATTCCCTTTTTTTAAAATCTAAAATTCTAAAGCTAATCACTGAGAAATGCTGGATAAAATTATAAATTCAGAAGTGTTTTGTTTGTGAGGTTAGGAGTTAGGCATCTGTTATTTGTCCCTAAAAATGCCATGAAGAACTTAAAACAATTTATGTATTACATGCCCCAAAGCAGGTGATATTAAATACCTTTCATATAATACTTGCTTTTCAATATTTGCATTTAGAGTATGAATTACGTAAAAAATAATCCTTTAAAGCAAAATTGACCAGGCAGTTTGCAATTTAGATGGGCTTACTTTTTTTTAGTGGATTAATACTTAACCTTTTTTATTCCTGTTAATCAGAAACATGAAGGATTCTTCATGTCACTGGTGCTGTGGTGTTACACTCTTACTATAAGAATCTATGGTGCATACTTTATATATAGTTGTATCTCAAACTGGCAGAGATAATGGATTGAAGCTACCAGGGCAGAAGTATTCTTTTTAAGCCTGTCATGAATATATATGAAGTTTCAAGGTTTTTTCTAACAATTTAAAAACTAATTTACAAAAAGTATTTTACACATATAAAGATATATTTTCTATATATATTTAACAGTAGTATAATAAAAAGTAAAAATATTTTAAATTATTAGGAAACCATTTTCTACCCTGAGTCTGAATATGAACTGTTTCATTCTCTTGCTGTTAGTTAATGTTTTACATAATTGTCTGTATTCCTGTTTGACATAAAAGCCTGAAATCAATAGGCGAGCTATTTGCTGGAGAACATGAGTACTGTTTACTCATAAAGCTCAATAATTTTTTTCTCTTTTCACTTAGTCTTCCCAAGACCTACTCCTCACAGTTCAGAACTTTGACCTCTGAAAAACAAAATAACCCCAAACCCCTGTTTGAACCACCTAAGTGTATGGTTTCACTAAAATTTGCTCATCCCACTAGTTTGCTGGACCAGACATCCCCACTGCCTCCTTAAACACTAGCCAGGTTGCTGTGTAGTCAGCATTATTTGTCTTTTAATAATGACGTCAGTTTGTCAGCCGTGGTACCAGACAGAGAACTCGTGTACAGTTGCTCTCCTTGAGTGAGCTGATTCTTTTCCAGCAACAGTCGATCAAGGTTTAGCTCTCCAGCATAACATGAAGTCACAATGAACCTAATAAAAGTTCACTGAAAACTCTGGAACTTTAACACTCTCTTTTTTTTTAATCTGTCTTATTTTTCCAGTTATGCATCCAGTTACGTATATTGGGAGACTATGAATATTAGTATAATGATTCCATGATGGAATTAATGAGTTTTGGTGTAATTAAAACATTAAATCATAATTGCTGCCAGCAAAATGCTAAAATAGGAGAAATTGCAATCCAATAGAAACAAAACTGTACTGTGACCTATACTATTTCTCTTTGTTCCTTCCATCTACAAAACCATAATAATCCCTTGTCCATAGCCGAAATTGCATGTTTTTGCAGTCTTTCCAATTTTATATACTTCCCATCAATGCACAGTGTGAAGAGGATTTTCTAAAGCTTCTGGGAGACAAGGCTTCTAGCAGAGCTGTTCTCTGATCTCATGGGAGCTGCTTTTTTTGACCCTCCTGGTCAGGGTGGGACTTCTGAGAACTTAAAGCTCCAATACCTGGTATTTACACCAGTGCTCTGAGCTGATAGCAGCACCAGCTTGCCTAGTTTCTAATTTTGTGGTTTAGCTCTTTGTGCCAGCATTTGAAGTACATTTGTAACTCCAAAGTTTCAATTTCCCTCGTGGTTTGTGCCACACAGTTAGGATTCAAGACTGATCCTGGTCGGATGCTGAAGCACTTTTTGTAGTAGTGGCCAGGCTTCCTGACCTGAATCCCCAACCTACACTGTTTCTGACTGCCTCCACTCCCCCTAACTACCTTGGAAACCATTTCCCTAGCAGGCTGGAGTTTGAAGTTGCCTCTCCAGGCCTACATAGGTGCTTTGGATTTAATACTGGGAAAAGCCCATATGAGAAGCCCGTATCTTTTGATTTTATTTGTACTTGAGACACTAGTAAAATAATTAAATTTTAGTCACATCTATGTTGTTACTAAGCATTTCAGTAGAGGTTTCTATTTAATTATTACTAATTCTAATAATCAGAAGTAACTTCATTGTTCTGGGTGTTGTGGTGCGAGACATACTTTAAAAATACTTCGGTATTTTGAAGACAATGTATCCAGCCTGTGATATCTGTGAAGTTTGCTATTATCTCTTAAGAACTGAGGAGGTTTCTGATGTCTGAAAGCAAGTTTGGAAGGTTTTTCTTAAGCTGTAGCTATCATTGAAATGAAAGTTATTTTGCTCTAACACCACTGTCTCAGTTTACAATTTTTTAAACAAAATAACTTCCTTAAGATGAAAATCTTTCAACAAAATACCAGATCAGGCTGCGGTCTGTAAATTGTTTTAGTGGTTCCAGGTATCACCTGGCTTGACAGGAAAAGGAACAAATTCAAGTAGTCAGTATTTCTTCAGTGAAATAATTGGTGGTGAAAAATGGTATTTTATATACATCTCAGTATTCTCATAGTAATGGACATCAATGCTTTCCTTTCTTAAAAAAATGCAGATTTCTATACAGATTATTAATGTTAATGATAAGCTTTGAGACCAACACAGGGCTAGTGTTACAGGAAACACTGGGCAATCGAATGTGTTCAAGAGCTGTGCTTTGTACAGCTACACATATGAGTACTGTGAATCTTGCCCAAGATGCGTGGAAGTTATGGGACTCTGTGATGCCCATCTGTTTTCAGTCGTACTTCATTACTTGTTTTGTCAAAATTTTCACTGTTTCACTGCTAACTGCCTTTAAAATAACTTCTGAAAACTAACTTGGGCAGAATGTCTCTCCCTAAAACAATCAGAAAAAATTGAATGAGCTGAAGTCTCTTTCGCTCGGTTATAACAGTTTAGTTGTACTACCTCTGTTTTCAGTGAAACCCAAGGTATCTGTGGAAGGAATGCTTTAGTATTCAGGGATATTGGCCTAGGATTTGACAAACCTCAAGGCAAGTCCAAGCTACACTGTCCATCATGTGAAGGTGATCAAGTTTCACAGCTCTCCTGTTTTTATTCTTTTTGATGAAATTCAAATAGCAATGTGCCTGCAACAGACTTTTTTGGGAAACTGCACAACATGCAGGCACTTCTTGGCTTAGAGAAGAAAGGGATCCTCCTCCTCTACAAGGTAAGTATTTCACACAAAATATGAGAATATCTGGACACTGTAAACCCACCTCTTTCAAGATGAATCACAGAAACAATCAGGTTGGATGCAGCGAATGATCTGCTCCAGCTTCACAGCTTTATCAGGGATGTACTCGAATACAAGGCACAGGATTTTACCTGGATGGTTCTTAAGTGTCTCCAGCAACGAAGACTCCACAACTTCTCTGGGCAATGTGCTCTAATGCATGGTCACTTGCCACAGTGAAGTTCTTTCTCATATTCAGGTGCAATTTCCTGTGCGTCAGTTTCTGTCCACTGCCTCATGTCATTTCATATTAAATATGAAGGATCTCCTTCAATCCGCCGTAACTGTGGGTCGCTGCTTTTCTCACGCATTCGCGCAGGCTGCTTTTGGAACAAGCATCCCAGCCCTGCTGCAGCACCCGCAGTTGGGAAAAGCACAGACAGAAAGTTACAGCAGGACATGCATTCACCGTATGTATATGTGTGTGTGTGTGTGAGTGTGTGTGTCTGCCCGCACGGTCACCCACCGGAGGGTCCTGTACCGCTGCACCCTCCACGCCTCGCTGCACTCCCCGCGCTCTGGGGACCCGGCGAAGAGCCGCGCCCAGGCAGGCGCACCCCACCCGGCCCTCACGCCGCCCGGGCCTCACACCGCCCTCCCCTCACGTCGCCCTCCGCTCACACCGCCCTCCCCTCACGCCGCCCGGCCCCCACACCGCCTTCCCCTCACGCCGCCCCCGCGGCCGCGCTGCCAATGGGCGGCCGGGACAGGGGTGGAAGGTGCCGAGCCGCGCTGGCCGCGGGTTTATAGCGGCGAAGGCGGCAGCCCGGCTGCAGCACGGGAGGAGCAGGGATTGCAGCGTCGCAGCGATGGAGGGCGGGCGGCAGATTGCGAACTTCGGCGCCGGGCCGGCGAAGCTGCCGCGCTCCGTGAGTAGGGGCCGGGCTGGAGCGCGGCGGGGCTGGGTGTCCTCGTCCCCCCGGCTCCCCGCGGGATTCCGGCTGCAAAGCCAGGGCTGGGGAAGATCTAGTAAATAGTAATTACAGGAGTTTACCCGCACAGCGCCGAAACCTCTTGTCTTCTCCCTTTCTCCAATGAGCTGCCCTGCTAAGCTCGGATTTTTGGAAGAGAGATCGATTGTGGTTCTTGGAATACTCTCTAGGTTTTTGGAGGTTTTTTTTGTTTTTTTTCCTGCTGGATGTTATGGCACCAGCAGCTATATCGTTAGTTTTGAGATGGGAAGTAGGACCTAAGCGCACAAGGATAGCTGTGTGCAGTGTGAGATTTGTCAGTTGATAAAGAGCACGATAATTCCCTGAGACGCCTTTTTATAAGAAGCTATAGTGAATGTGGTGTACACTCAACCCTCTGGAAAGTTGCATCAGCAGCCATGGATTATGCAGTTACATATGGAGAGGGGTGGTTTCTGCCAAACTGTGCGTACCTGACTTTCAGGTTAAGGGTTATCTACTGTGGATTTTTTTATTTTACTCTTTTGTTCTTTTCTTAGTTTCCTTCATAGTATTCTTTGTTATTTTATGTGTTACTTCTTTAAAAAAATTCTTTAGATAAACATTTGCTGCAGGGCAGCTTTCTGCAAGATGGAGCAATTCATAGATTATAAGAGGTGTCATAGATATCTGTTGTCAGGGATGTGCAGATTTTCAGATGAATAATGTTACTTAGAGAATTGGACTTTATCAAGCAGTTTAGCAAGCACTACTCTAATTGTCTGTGTGTTCTCCCTTACTTTTTTTCCCTCCTTCTCTGGCATGGATAAGTTTGCTTGTAAAACGTAGTGGTTAAAACTTCACGATCTTATGGTTGACCTTTTGGTGGCCAGCTGTTACAGTTGACAGGCCATGCAGATACTGGGTCAGCAAGGTAGATTTCTTATTCCTGGAATTGCCCAGAGTGTGCAGTTTCTTGTCAGATCCTAGGGTGCATGCATGCAGCATTCGTTTGGTGGCTGTTCTACTGGGGCTGCCTCTTCTCCTGCTTCCTTAAGGAGCACTCAAGAGTGTTCTGGCTCTCAGACAAGAACTTACTGAAGTCAAAAGCTGTAGATGCAGTGGTTCGACTCCTATGCTCTCATGTTGATACTCAAGAGCTATGGGAGAAGGCAGGAATAAAAAAGGATGGCTGAAGCACTACTTTGCTAGGACTTTCAGTGACCTGGTTTTTTTGTTTGTCTCAAAATTTTGCCTAATGTGTTTCTTAACTCTCAGTAAGTTAAGGGCTCATCTTCAAAAAGTGTGGAACTTCATTCTGTGAAACCAGTCATTGTCATGTTGGCTCAGTTTAAGATACCCAAGCTGATCTTTCTCATTATGTTTTCTTCAGTACTTTAGTTGTCCTATTTGCACAAGTGAAGTGAAAGAACACAGGGTGGAGTGGTGGGAGTGGGTATTTAGGATGCTTGCTTGGAAAGAGTACGTACACAAGCATTAGATGTTCTGTAAAGTTTAAGAGTTCCATTCAACTCCTAGAAATTGTTCAGAAATTTGGAAATGTAGCATTTGAAATAATGACTGAAAACATGGTCTCCACAACAAGCATATGATTTAAGTTTGCTATCTTGTGAAAAGCCTTAAGCTTCTAGATACAAGGAAATTGTATTGGTGACTTCTGTTAATCTCACTTGACAAGTGTCAGGTTATTGCAATACGGGGAAGCTGGTATAGGCATGCTGCATCAGAGACTCCAGATAGTGGAAAATTCCCTTAATTTATTTCTGGTTTTTTTTTCTTTTGTTAGGTATTACTAGAAGCACAGAAAGAATTGGTGGACTACAAAGGACTTGGTATAAGTGTTCTTGGTAAGACTTAAAAAATTCTACATTTATCATGACTTTGATGTTTAACTGAATTGTTTAACAAGACTTTCTGATCTTGGTATTTTGGCTCCAATTCTAATACCTATGTGTCTGTATAGATACCATACAGATGCATAGGAAGATAATAGGAAGACAGTGCTGTTCTGCCATAAGGAGGAAATGTCTTCTGTGCTATATGGGTAGCTGGCTGGTTTTCAGCCCCAGTTGCACAACAGATTTATGCATCAAGATGGTGACCATTTTATTAGTCTATGAAACTGATTAGTTGCTAAAAGTAGAATGTGCAGCTGTCTCCACACAGTTCAGATTAATGTTTAAATTGTACTTACACATGGAAGAGAGCCTATGGATTTAAAAGGAATTGCTGTGTAAGTGTCCTTAATGTTTAATTAACTTTATTGTGTGAAGAAGGCTTGCTAAAGATAAGAGAACAAAATAAACTCCTGTACTTTATTAAGTACTTGTTAGAGCATTAGCAGCAGAGAAGGTTCTTAGCGTGAGGAAAAATGAAACCTTTCTAGAGACTATTTTTTTTACCTGCAAATGTGGTTGTTCATGGTGGTAGCAAGGTCATGTGGATGCCAAATGTCAATGAACAGGATTTGCCTGTATCTGGACAAGACTGCAGTTATAAGTCTTCTGTGGGTATTTAGGAGTATTTATGTACTTAAAGAGGAGTGGGATCTGGGAATGACAACCTTCAAGCACTTTGGGGCTGTAGTGTAAAAGATTTAAAGCTTAACACAATTTAAAAATCAAATTTGTGTATTACCGTCTTGTTTCATGTTATTTATTTTTTCTCTCTATTCCACCAAAGAAATGAGCCATCGTTCCTCGGATTTTACAAAAATTTTAAACACAACTGAGAATCTCCTGCGTGAATTACTGTGAGTGAATTACTTTCTGCTTATTTTTATGTTATGCTTGTGCTAGCTGCATCAGTAATGTCTAATGTGGAGGTCTTTTCTTGGAATCCCCTGTTTGGTGGTGTTTTTCATGCGTGGGTACTATGTATTGTAGAGTAATAACCTTGGAGAGGACACTGATCTTCTGTTTGATGCTTTTATTTTTGAATGTGACAAAGGGTTCTTATTAGGTTAAGATGTCTTTTATATGTCTAGCTGAGTTTGTTTTGAAATTTTGATTTTTGTCACATTCATAGAATTCATGAAGGACATGAACTAAAAGAAATAAGTGCAAACAATAAAAATCATTTCTCTGGTGGTATAAATGTGATCTGCACATTGCTCATAAGTCCTATTTTATTAACAAGAGCTCTGTGGATTTGTGTTAGAATCACTGATCAAAAGCCCTTTTCCTATTTGTAGAATGACACATTTTTTAAAATTTGAATTAAATATATAATGGATTAGAATAACTGTTCTCATAGGAGTTAATAATTCTGGTCATTTAACACAGACATTGGACCCTCAGTCACAGTCAGAATCATTGACAAAGGGATTTTAATGAATAATTTTAAAACATAATTTTTGTGATTGTATGAACAACTCTTTATTGCACTTACTCTGCATGTATACTTTACTGTAGTGTTGCACTTTCAAATTGAAGGATCTCAAATCTGGGTGCTACTGTAAGCACTTCAGCGTGATGTTCTTAGCCTGACAGAAGAGTTGTGAATCTAGCAATAGATAAAACTGAAAGTCAGCATTAATTGTGATGGAATATCTCTCAAGTGTGTGTACACCTACTCAGGAGTGAGTTTGTTTAATGCAGTGCCAGGGTTGGGGAGGGAAAGGTTTTTTTCAGCAAATTTTTATCACTGAAATTCATAGCATTTACTCTTAAATACTTGTTTTGTAAGACCAGTGCTGAAGTAAGTTAGTGGGACTTGATCTAAGCTCTAGGCAAAGAGTCTTCTAAAATGACAGCGTTCTTCCTTGGTCACGGTTAAATGCATAGTATCAAGTTGTATGCATCCTGTGTCACCTGGGATTAATATAAATGGTTGTTTCTTTTATGCAGAAATATACCAGACAACTACAAAGTTATGTTCCTTCAAGGAGGTGGATCTGGTCAGTTCAGTGCGGTCCCTCTTAACCTTATTGGTTTAAAGGAGGGAAGACAGGCAGATTATGTGGTTACTGGAGGCTGGTCAGCAAAAGCAGCTAAAGAAGCAGAGAAGTATGCCAAAGTCAATATCGTTCATCCCAAACTAGGAGCCTACACAAGTAAGTTGATGATTGCATCTATCCGTGTGAATGCTTAGCTTTTTGACTTGCTCTAAAAACGGATCCAGCGTAGCTATTTGGCTGTTGAATGTTAACTAGAGTGACTGCCAAGCACTTAAAAGAATGTCTGCCACATCTCTCCTTGTTCACCACTGAGAGATCTGTTAAATGGTTTAAGAGTCTCTACTAGAAAAAAATTGTGAAACTGGGCTGAGCAGATGCCAGAAAATAAATGGCAAGAAACAAATGTCTAAGTAGGGAAATAGTCAGGGCTCTCTCAGTTTTTTTAATATTTAACTGAGTTCTTAAGCTATTCACAGGGATATTGTGAGGTATTTCAATTTCATGTACACTCAGTAATGAGATTGCTCTAAAATTCAGAAACAGGCCTGAGACTTTAACCTTGTTGTCCCAGAATATGGGAGACCTGAATTCTGTTACTTGCTTTTAAGGATTCCTAAGTTCTTATCTTTCCCACCAATGTGTTACTGAATCTTGGAGCAGGAATACATGAGACCTAATTTCTATTCCTGCTAGTTTTGCGCACTTTTCTTCCCTCTAGTCCAAATTACAACAGTTGAACTAAAAAGAGTGGCAACAAGAAAGACAAAGAATATCCCCAGACAAATTAGTGTATTAACTGGTGATTAGGGCACTAACTTTTATATTCTGTGAGACATAGAAGGGAATTGAACCTACAACTTTCCAGGCTGGGGGAGTGTTATTCACCATTTTGTAGCTGTTGATAAGAGGAGAGGCAGTAAATAATGATGGAGGCAAAGCACTATCTCCCACCCCTCCCTCCACCTCCTATCAGGTCCTGGAGGAGAAAAGAAAGGAAGAGCCACTATTTGTTCTATGCCAAACCTGTTCTGTGCTGTCAGGACATGCCTGTATATTGCCTGTTGACAGAGGAAATCTTAGTTTTGTAAATCAGTTGCAGAGCTTAAAATGGGAGGAAGGTAGGTAAGCTTGTGTTTGTTTAGCTTGGGCAAGACTTAAATGCTTCTGGGTTTGCATAGAAACAGAGCTTTAGAGAACTTTGCCAGTGAGAATTTGGATGTTTCAGTGGTTCCAAAGGCAGTAGGAAGATTTTTGGACTCAGTGTCTGAATTCCTCTGAAATGCTGTTTTGAACCCCTAGGGCAGTAGTTCATAGTCTGGAATTGCAAACTTGATTAAATCGTTTGAAGAATAAGGGGTGAAAATCAAGAGGTTTTGCAAACTTAATGATGGCTCACCAGAGAATTTTGGGAATGACTGGTGTATTGGCTTGGCAGATACATTATCTTCCTGGTAACAACATGATTAATAGTCTATATGGCAAAACTGTTCCTGGTTTGCACTTAAGTTTTGTGTTCAGGTAAAATTGCATGCCAAGAAAATGACTTGTCTCCAGTGACCACTGTGTTTCTTTTTTGTCTCTTAGGCATTCCTGACCCAAGCACTTGGAATCTTAATCCAGATGCGTCTTATGTGTATTACTGTGCTAATGAAACTGTTCATGGTGTGGAGTTTGACTTTGTACCTGATGTCAAAGGAGCAGTCTTGGTTTGTGATATGTCGTCAAACTTCCTGTCCAAACCCGTGGATGTTTCCAAGGTAAACAATTGGACACAGTGACTGCAGAAGGCATTTTCAAACTTTAATGCATGTAATGAAACACTTTGAAATGTCTGGATGGCTGGAGATGATGAGCACTGAAATTAAGGAAGTCATGTTTTGTTAATTGAGTATCTGATAATGGATAGAAGTGTTGAAATTTCAGGTTTGAGATTTCAATGTCTATTCATTTTCCTTTTTCTCATAAAAACATATTTAGCTATGTTGAAATTGTTCATATTAATAGCTGCCCAAGATTATTTTGCTACTGTGTGATCTTCACTGATGAAGAAAATACCTGCTAAAAGAAAATAACAGCTAAAATAAATATCTTCTAAATCATATTTAGTCTACAGATAGTGTATGGCTACAGCAGGGTACTGTGAATCAGGTTTTTTTGTCCTGCTTCTTACATGAAAAATCTGTAACCTCTTTTAAGCTCCTAAATGTTCCTTTGCCTCATGATTATGGTGTCTGTTTCATAGATAGTACAGAGGCAGAACACAGGCAGTTACTATGTTTGTAAAGTATACTATGAGTATATGTCTAGTGAAATAGCATGTTTGACCTTTCTTACCTGTGTGTAGCAAAAAGGAGTAGCTGTTAATACATTCATCTTGGCCTTTCCTGATCTGCCTCTTTGCACAGGTGGATTTTATGATGATTGTTCTGAAATACCAAGTGAAAATACTGCGAACGGTGTAGGAATTTGTTTTTAGTAAATTTGCTTGGAATAGTGTGAAATCGCAGCAGGCTGCCTTGAGAATTACTTGCAGCCATTAAATGAACATTTAGCAAACTGTTGTGAAATGTGTTGTGGTTATCTTCCTCAGCTGAGTAGCCGTAAGTGCACTTTGAAATCAGAACTTCTGGTATCCTTTTAACCTACAGCTTGCTGATTTTCAACATATTCTCCGTTCTGTTCAACTGACTATTATGCCTGGGGTATTACTCAGTTATAAGATCTACAAGTGAATGCATGTACCAAGTTCTTTTCGTCTTCTTCTTCTTCCTTTTAAAGTTTGGTGTGATTTTTGCTGGTGCTCAGAAGAATGTTGGCTGTGCTGGAGTTACTGTTGTAATAGTACGTGAGGACTTGCTGGGATTTGCACTGAAGGAATGCCCTGTTGTGCTGGATTACAAAACACAGGCAGCAAACAGCTCGTTGTATAACACTCCACCGTGCTACAGGTAACACACGCTGCTGTGGGATAGCCCTTACTCAGAAAAACGCTGCACTGCCATCTGCCGCTCTTACCTAGAAAATCTTCCAAAGTTGTGTATTTGCCCTCAAGCCACTGATACGTTGGAGTGTTTCACGTGATTCCTGTGAAAACATGGGAAGTGTCCAGCCGTGTGACTAGTAGGCTTTGCGTTGCCTAGTGCGACTCATCCACAGAGGATGTAGTGAAATTTTTCAAAGTAAATATTATATGTCATAACTCAATTGTAGAAGTTTCAGGATGCAGTTCTGGTTTACATGAGTACAGCTCTAGTCAATTCAGTGGTGATGCTTCTTTCATTGCAAGGAGGTAATTTGTCACTTAGACTTGCTTCTTGATCACCAAATACAGTTTGATTTCGTTTTTTCCTAACGTTGTTTTCAGCATTTGAACCTCCAGGTCCCCTCTGACTTTTCTAACTGGAAAATGTTAAATATTATTGTTATTAAAGTTTTAAATAATATAAGATATTACAAGAATATGTATTCTTTCAAACTTTAAAAATATTTCTTGTTTTTTCTACAGCTTTCACTACTGTCAGTTTTGAAATGAAACTGTAGAAGAATTTTTTAAAAGATATTTTAGTAGCTGCTTTGCTTTACTCTCTAGTAGAGTTTTGCATAATTCTTTGACTGCTGTTTCAGTGTTTGGTTTGGCATCCAAAGATAAAATTGATCTAGCTTTATAATCATTGCTAGCAATCCAAATCCTAAAATTGCCATGTACCTGATGATTTCATTATGCAAGAAGCAGATCAGACTACCGCTTGCATTTTTAAAATTGCTATCATAGCTTCTGATAACTAGTGAAATGGTGCTTTGCTACTAGAATGTTTAGATGTTGAGCCAGTAGTATCTATTGTATTCTAATCTAGCATTCTCTTCTTAACCTGAAGAATTTTTATACCAATGTCCTCTGAAATGATTGTTTAAAAAATAGATTTTCAATCCAGGTAGCATTTTTCCCCAGAAGCTTTTAAAATTGCTTTGAAAATAAAGATTTCCTTTTCATTCAGATAGTTTGATAATGCAATTTTATACTGATATTTGTATGTTTGTATGTTCCAGAATTGCAAAGTTAGGTTGCCTAATGATCTCTGACACATATTAAATGCACTGTTCAGGCATAAAATTCAGTGATTTCTCTATATAAACCCTATAACTTAATTCCATCATTACAATTAGTGTCACTTCAAATTTTACTGAATTTAAGTATCTGAATCTGCTGATTGTCACTGCAGAGTGTACTATTGCAATTACATTGGAGCAGCTATCTTTATCAACAGAACAGTTAATCTTGTGAACGTTTGTTTTTGCCAGATTTTACAGTGCAGAACTTGTTTCCTAAGTTGTGTGCAGACTGTACAGTATGTAGTGCTGTAATTATGTATTCTTACTGGCAGCCTGTCTGCCCTGTTGGCTGGGTACACGCAGTAAGAATTAGCTATACAATGTTTCCAGATTTTGGTCTTCTCAATGTGGCTTTGTAACATAGGCAGTATGTATGTCTTTCTTTTCCAGTGCTTGATGAAACCTCTATTTCATGATCGATTATTTGCCTGACTGCCAAGTCACACATACTGTTTTTGGACACTGTATTCTTGAATGTGCCAGGTTTTAAATCCAGCCATTCATCTTTTCCAAGTACAAACCTATTTCCATTTGAAAAACTGAAGTTCAACTTAATCTCAGTACTTGGACACAGTGTTGTTCCTCTGATTTGAAAAGCAAAACGAATCAAATTCTGCAGCCTTATTTTAGCTGTTGCAAAGAACTTCTGAAAAGAAAGTGCTGTTTTAGCTGTAACTCAGTATCTAACAGTAGCCTTAACAGAGTAGTAGGTGGTTAAGGGAACTGAAAATAAAGTTGAACTAACAGTCTTTCTCCTTTCTCCTCACTGTCTTGCCAGATTTCACTTCATGCTACAGACTCACATTGGAGTATACTCCAGAATCCAGAATGTAACAGACTGAAATGCTGGCAGAATGCACATCTGTTTGGCTTGGCTCTAACTGCCTGTTCCAGTTAAAGGAACTGGCAGAGCTTCTTAGTTCTCTTTTTCTCTGCTCTTTTCCTTGCACTTGTTAATGGTTTGCTGGCAAACAGGCAGGAAATATTAACTGAATTTGCAAAAGCTACTTCAGCAGGATGTTAAATTAAATTAAGGTGATGCTAATGGCTTTAACCTCAGGGCACTACATAGCTGACTCTTTGACCCTAATCTGTTTAGCTAAAATTAACAATGATTTTGCTATAAAAATCTCATTTGCAAGCTCTGAAATGCATTTTGCACTTAAAACTGTTCCAGAAACATTATTTTGCTTGACATAAAAGATGGATAAAAGGTTTCAGCTGTCTGGGTTTTTGTGAATGACTCTAAGACTGGCTTCTAAGAGTTCACTTGTCCAAAGTGTTTTGCTCAAGGAAGTGAGGGCAAGAGGTGAATGCAGCCCAGCATATTTGTCAAGGGCATAATCTATACTTCCCTTAAATCCTTTACACTGGAGTAGTTGATAGCGTACTGTCATAAATGTTGCAAGATTGTGCTCTCAGAACTGTAAGGTACTTCCTATAAATGGCAGTCTGTAACCTTGGTTATTCTGCAGCCTTTCTGAAGTGTTCAGGGATTTGGTACTGGCATCCCTTTAGAAATAAAAAGCAGAAAAATTTAAAACAGCCTCCTGCTAGATATGTGTTAGGGAAACTTGTAGGGTAATGTTCTCTGAGTGCTGCCTTGGAATCAATAATGAAGGGATTCATAAGAATTAACTTGTTGGATATAGGCCATAAAAACTTGTGAGCAGGTTTTTATGTAAATTGTTGTAGTCGTGGGAAATGTCTGAACTTGAACAAGATGAGTTTTGTAGCAAAAGCACAAAGGCAAAAGACCTCAAGGATTTTTTTATGTTGCACTTAGTAACTAGCATTGAAATTCTTGGTCCCAAGCCATGTGATGCCAGTAGGCTTCCAGATCTCTACTAAGAGCTTGACTGGTAACGAATAATTAAGTGTGATACATCATAATTTGTTTTGCCAAACTTCACTGTTCATGTGGGCAAAAGACCTTTGTAGACAGACATGGGATTAGAGTTCTTCTTTTTAACATTTGTGAAAATATAGTTAAATTTCTGGCATGATAATGTTCATGTATTTGAGATTTACTCCTGTATTTTTGCTAGAGCAGCTGCACAGGGCAAATACTTTTCACTGTTTTGCTAAATCTGGCTTCTTCGGGGCAGCTGTGTAGTCCTTCTAGGCAGGACCTGACAGGCAGTTGTGTGGGCAATGAATTGGCAGTGCATGCAGCATGTCTCGGGATATCTTCAGGAGCCCTGCAGGGCTGCAGGAAGCCTGCAGGACATGTTCTTCTGTGGTACAAAGGATTTAGCTGGGTTCAACAGAGATGTGTGGCATTTGAATTTCAGGATATTTCATCTGTGTCCAGAAAACATTGCCTGTTTAGAGCTGTCATAACTTGTAAAATAGTCTAGATTTGATTTGGTAATCTTAAGTTCCCCTAAATCAAACATGGTATTTTGTTGCTGAAACATTTTGTGAACTATTAGATAAGACTTATGTTTTTCCTGTTTGAATAATTTCACTGAAAAATGTTTTTTCCTTTTGCAGTATTTATATCATGGGATTGGTACTGGAATGGATAAAGAATAATGGTGGAGCTGCAGCTATGGATAAACTTAGTTTAATCAAATCAAGGATGATTTATGATATTATAGACAAATCTAATGGATTTTATGTGTAAGTTGCTATGCTTTTCCCCTTGGCTTCAATATTTGCTACGTAATCAAACATTCATAAGTTTTGAGAGTTTAATTGTGTTTTTGAAGTCAGCTGTTTTGAGGACTCCCATAGATACTATTTGTGCAAACCATTCGCTTGGTAACTGTCCAAGGATAAGTCTCATTCCAGTAGGAAGTTATTTCAACTTACCTTGTATAGATCAGTAGTGAATTCTACTAAAAGCATATTCTAAACGTAATAGAACAGGAGCCTGGGAGAAGAGTATACAAAAACCAGATATGCAGATTCTGGTTTGCATGCTTACTGAATCTCTTGGGGAAGTACAGGCCAAAACAAAGAAAAGTGCCTGTAAGAAATTGTAGAGACCCCTTTGCATTGTATTTTTTAGGAGTCAAAGACTCTGCTTTTTCTCTGTCAAGTAGAGCATTTTTTTATTAGCTAATTATGCGAAGTTCTGAAACACTTCCTGAAATAAAATAGGAAGATCAGCCCTCAAAATGGAATACATTTTCTTTATGAACTTTATGCATAGTTTATTTTCTTCAGTTACTCTTGCTGGCTTTCCAAAGCAGATTTAAACCTCTTGACTTTTACATTGAGTTAAAAGGTATTTTTGAGCTCACAAGACTTATGTATAGTTAAAAGCAGATATTGTATTAATTTTAATATTTGCCAAGCTCAGACTACTAATTGACTATGAAACTGCAAAATATTTTCCTTCACCTTCAGTATAAAAGCAACAGTGTGGGGACCTAATTTGCTTTCAAGTCAAAGTTAGGATAGGGCGAATTAAATTTGGATTTTAAATTAAAGCTGTCTGCAATGATAATTGGCAGGGATAAAGTTTCATCATAATATTTAATACATTCTGCTTATCCATTTAGTTAATGAGAACAGCTTTGCCTTTAGCATCACCATGATCAGGATTGTGATCCTACTCCAGGGAAATCCTGGGGGTTTTTCATAAACGTCAGAAAGCAAATGAAGCCTTGAAAAAAACATTTTGTGACAAACAGAAATCTGTATCTGGCAAGTTGGTCTGTAAGGCAGTGAGTGGGAAATGCAATGCAAATGGGATGGTAAATAGTCAGTTGAGAAAGCAGAACAAGCTTCACTAACTGATCTGTATGCAGCTTCCTAAGCAATACAGTTAAGACTGTGAATTTTTTAATTGTGTCTATAACTAAAAGGAAGACTTAATTTGAAGCTGCTTTCCCAGCTGTAATGTGGCACTTAATCTGTGGCATGCTTCCCTGAGTGAGCCGTGTGACAAGCCATTTAGCAAATGGAGCCTTTCTTCCACGAGTGCTCTGTGCCATTTGTAGTTCGTTGCACTGAATTACATCAGATTGCCTAGAAGCAACTGGATATTCTAAAAACTAAAGCATGGCTGCAGTAATTCAGCATGGGTTCATATGGACAAAGAAACAACAGAGGAACTAAAAAGAATGATGCCCATTCTTTTCGAAATAGCATAATAATAGGTATGAAATTCACAAGCAATTTATGAAAACTTATCTGTATTGAATGCCTGCACGAATCTACATCACAACCTTAGAAAAAATAGATCTGAAGGCTTCGTATCTCCTTTATAAGTAGAAACACTAAAAAAAGATATTTAAATCTTCGCTTCCTCCCCCATGATTTCTTACCTTCACAAAATAGTGGAAGAGAAATGACACATATCTTCAGTTTTCAACTTCAGATTAAATGGGATTTTAAGATATTAAGGAGCTATGATTCATTTCATGTAAAGTTGTGGCCATGTATGCAGTGCAAGATTCGTTCTAGAGATACCTCTTCTCTACTTCATGATTTTGAGTAATACTAATTTAGAAGATGGACTGAAATCACTAACAGAAGTTTGTAATGTCTGTGAAAGTTTTCTTATGCTGTGTTCTTATACTTCCTTTAGTTCTGTGTAGCTGAGTGTAATTCTGGTAGCACTTTTGACTAGTTGAGAAGTGTCAGTCTTTGGAGATAAAGAGAAGAAACTGCTTTAGACTTAGTCAGATTTCCCTGTAATTACCTCACATATCCGAAGTATTTGTTTTATTTTTTTATTTTTCTGTTTTTTTCTTTAATTTGGCCTATATACAAGCCTCTTCTCTTCTCGTCCTTTTCTCTAGCACAATTTTGAGCATGTCAGGAAGGGTAATAAGCCTTCCACTTTACCACTTCTATTATTATACTTGGTTAAAAAAGGAAGACTGCTTTCTTTCACAGAAAGTAATGACAATTTCGATTATGAAGGATTGACTTTGGTTCTAAACAGGTGTGATTATTCACTTTCTCAAACTACATATAGCTGAAATCCAAATTTAGCACAAAGTGGGCTAAACATTATGTTCTGCAACCTTTCTAGATGTCCAGTGGAGAGAAAGAGCCGAAGCAGAATGAATGTCCCTTTCCGCATTGGCAGTGTCAAGGGTGATGAAGCCCTGGAAAAGAAATTTCTTGAGAAGGCTGTGGAACTTAACATGATATCTCTGAAAGGACATCGGTAAGTATTAGTCAAGTGAGTGTCTGTCCTGTGCGGAATAAACTACAGTGGTACAGCATCAGGCATTGTGCATTGGCTTAGCAGCCTTTCTCACACATCAGCTGTTCCTCATACTGGTTTGGCAGCACTTGAGAATAGCAGTCTAGAGATTGTAATCAGACACTGCTGGTGGCTCAGCTACTGCTTAGGTGAAGTGGTGGGCTTCAGAGAGCTTTATCCTTAATTCTGCCACCTTCTGCAAATCTGTCTCTGTGCAGATGCCAAAGAAGATACCTTTTGAGGTCAGATTGTATCAGTGTATAAAGCCTCTCAGGTGGCTTGTCTACCTCGTTGCAAGAGTTCTTTCCCATGTTCAGTAGTGTTTGTGGGATTAGGTTTTTGATGTCATAAGGCTACAGCTTTGGAGCTGTAAATAACTAATAAATACTAAGCTTCTCTAGACTGCAAGCCTGCCTTGAAGAATTAAATATTGCTTCTCATGCACATAAATGTGAATTTTATCATTTTAGAGTAGGAATAGATTTAAATGTCTGTGACTGCTACCAATGTCTTTTTTAGAATACACAAAACTTTTCTGGTTCTTTTTTTTTTCTCCTCTCCTATTTTCAATTCAGGTCTGTGGGAGGAATCCGTGCCTCTTTATATAATGCAGTGACTGTAGAAGATGTTCAGAAGCTTGCAACATTCATGAAAAGCTTCATGCAGATGCATCAGTCATAAATGCCCGTGATTAGAGCCATGCTGCACATCTATGAAATAAAAGCTGAAGGGTTTTAGCACTACTGTGGTACTGCACAGCTGTAGCACACAAGTTTTATTTTCTTTTAGTTCCTATAGCAATTTTAGTTAACAGAATGGCATAGAGGCCCAGTCTTGCAATGATGTGGCAACTTTGGCTTTGCTGAAGGTGAGGATCCCCAGACTGAAAGTGTTTGGTTCCAAAATTTGAAAATGTGTAGTTAAAACATGAATAGCATTGTAAGATGGGTATGGATCTGAGTCTGTTTCTCGCTTCTAGTCACAAGTGACTTTAGCAATGCCTTCTATGTAGTAAAATTCAGGAAGCAAAATTTGTCATAAGCTCTCTGTAATTCTTTACAAATCCTCTGTGACTGCATAATGAAGCTAAACTAACATGGTCTCTAGGGACATCTAGTTGGTTTACAGGGTATATTCCAGCAGTATTCCACCAGTAGTATTTAGGAATTTAACACCAGCGTTCCTAACTTGAGGATCTGGCCTTCAGACTACTGCTCCCGTGCTAGAAGTACTATCATAACCATTGCAAGTAATTGTGGTTAAAGTCTGCAGGACTGGGCCTTTCTTCCTATTAACGTTTATTAGTTTAAAGCTAAGATTCATAAGTCTGATTAAATCAATTTTTAAGATGTTTTTTATTTCTCTACACATTTTGTATGTTAAACTCCTAGGTTACTAATATTATATTCTTATTTTGGAGCATGCATATTTGCTGCTGCAAAAAATTTGCTTTTCATTTGTTACCCTTGTGCCGGACTAGATTGCTGTACTCCACTCAATGGACCTGTGACTTTCTCTGCACTGACTTAGAGTCCAAAGTGCAGCAGACTTCTTTATCTGGTGTTTATTAAGTGTTTTCCCTCTCTACTTGCTCCAGTATTTTTTCTACCTTTTCATTCTTTCAGTTCTGTAGCCTTTTATATGTGGAACTTTGTCCAGCTGGAGTAAATAATAGGCTTCTCTGCCTTTTCCTGTCACTACAGCACACTTTTGGTCCCACTTTCTCGCTTGGTCCTTCTAGCTTATTACAGACTTTGATACTCTGGGCTAGAGGGGTCACTGTGGTTATGCAAAGGTCTTCAGAAGATTTCTGTTATAGAACCTTTGAGTTACCTTTTTTTCTCAGCTTGTGACTTTACTACCAATGCCCGTATATTGACCTTAATCTCCTGCTTTAACTTGTGTAGAAGTTATGTGCTACTATCAGAGTGTTTAGCATTCCTACAGCTGGTTCCAGACTAAACTCTTTGGCACACACAATGGGGATTTCTTCTTTTTTTTTTAATTTTTGTGTAACGCTAGTACAGTGGTAACAATTTATTAATGACAATGATGTACTGTCCCTTTGTTGATGGAACCTCACAGCCTGTCACTGGAATGTGCTAGTCTCGAGTTATATTCCCATCTGAAAAGTCATCATTTTAAGACTACTGTTTTGAGATTTTTGTCAACTTAGTGTAACTCAAAGAAAGTTAATTATGTGAAAAAAATAAAATTTAATCATGTAATGATGTGAAGTACCAGTGTGTTTGAAACTTTTTATTTTGTCACTTTCAGTGACTAATGTGTGTTAGAATTTTAGATTCCGGTATACTCCTTTTCCCTAGAAAGCAAGCTTCCCTCATGTATGTTTTACTTCTTTCCAAGAAGAGTCTTTCTTATAGGAGCTATGGAAACAAAAGTGCTATTGTGAATGCTTAAAAAACCCCTTTTGCCCTGCCAATTATGAATATGTAATTTGGATTCCATATTAAGCTTTTTAACTCTGTAAATTTCTTCTGAATTCTGTGTACTTGCTTTCAACAGTAGCTGTGGCTTGTCTCATTCCAAAAACTAGACAAACTTTCTATTTTATAATAGCCTTGCATTCCTCTTAGCTAGCATGCTTTTGTGTGTGTTTACAAAAAAAACTTGCACTGATTTGTGTGGCTGATTCATGAGCCCAACAAGGAACCTCTTGCTGCTTCTGAATTGTGCCTAGCATCTTGTCAAATTTTTTTAACCCAGTAAGGCAAGAATAATGTAGAGTTAAAATACAGAATGAAGACTGCATTAAGAAGACAACGGTTGACTGAGGGGGGAGGCATAGAGGAATACTAGGAATACAGAAGCATGTCCTGAGTGTAATTTTTACTTGAAGTTTGTTTCAGAGTAATCCATACAGCAGTTCTGCCTTCCTTGTTTGTCTGTATTTGGGGTTTTGAGCCCTCGTGGACAGCAAAATCCTGATTCCCCACATTAGATTGGTAGGAGGAATTTCAGCAGCCTGTTGCTGAGACTCCTGGTCTTTTTTTCTCATGAGCACTTACAAGCTGGGTCAGTAATTTGAGAGTTTGGAAGCAGGGCTCTTTTGGTGTGATAAATGAATACTCTGGAGACATTAAAAGGTGTTAAAGAAAATACTGGTCTCACCTGTGTAGGCCCATAGAGAGAGAGAATTGTAAGACAAGCTTATTTTCAGTTCCTTTTCTAGTGAATGATCTCTATCTCCTAGCTCTTGTGTTTGATTTCACAAAACCACATTCTAGCATCTTCCTTCGTCGTATAAAAGTCTCTGGCCAGTGTCTTTCCCTGAGCTGGCCTAAAAAGAGAAAGCTGCTGAGAAAGCTGCATGCTCCCTCTTTTTCTGCTGTGTGCAGTGAGAGGTGCTTTAGCCCAGGTGCCAACTGTCCTTCAGGAAAGTACCATGTCCCAGAGATTCCTGTCAGTTGTCTACAATAAGAACTTCCTCTGGTACAGTTACTATCTGTAAGCCAATCAAGAATTAAATAAGAATTGGAAGTCTGGATTGCCACATCCTTATTTAACTAGTAATTCTAGAGAAATGATTCCTACAGGCAGTAGTGCAGGTAGTCCTGCTCTTGTATCAGCTGATGCTCTATATGTTTTCCTGTTTCTGTTTAAATTAATGCCATTTTTTTTCTTTTCAACTGGTAACTGGCTTAATATTTTTTGATGCACCCAGGGATGTTTGGATGTAAAAAACTTAAGCCTATTCCTGACTTTCAAGTAAGTGTTGGAATGAAAAAGTAATAAAAGACATCATATACTGATGTATTAGTAGTTGCAAAGGTATGCTGAAAGTGTTACTAGGTCTGGCACTATATTAGTATATGTTTAATTTTCACTGTATTTCATTCTCTGGGTAGAAAATAAAATGAAGATGAACCTTTTTGTACTTAATAATGATATACCTAATTAAAAAGTGAAATGTTGCAAGTTTTTACATTAAATCAGTCACTTTAATTGGAAAGAAAATTCCCCATTCCAGTCAGCAATTGGACTCTTGATAATTTAAAACCAGGATTCATGACAATCTGTGATAATTACAACCCTTTTAGGCTAAGGAAACTAAGACATTATAATTACTGATGGATTACTGAATGGTTGGAGTAGAGTGCAGTAGAGATGCAAGGGTAGATGTATTTTTTGTAAGTAGCTGAAGAATAAATGTGTATTTGATGTGAGAAAACCAAAAACTCTACAGTTTCTGAAATCCAAGAAAATTGGAATTCTCTCTCCTACCTTTACACTATGTATAAAAGGCAAAAATCGTATATTTTGGTAAATGGATTAATTACAAGAGATGTGAAGAAATCATGTGAGAAAGGTTGAAATTTGCTAAACTATTATAAGAGAAATTGCCATTAAACTGCCTAGAATTTTTAATATAATGAACCAATCTGAGTGTATGTTGTATGTTGTAGTTCCATGACATAATCTGAAGAGATTTGAGAGATGTATTGCTAAAACTATGGGTGGTAGTAACCAACTGCCTACTCTAAAATTTAGTAAATATTCTTCCATAGGGTAAGCAGTAGGCTTTGGAGTTGAAACAACTGTGTGGAAGTTTCAAACTCTGGTGCTAGGTTTTGTAGCTTGGCAAACCAGAGCTAAAGAATTACAAAACCTGAAAAACTTAGTTTTGGGCTGGTAGTGCCCTGTCAGTATAGACACATGCTGACTTTCTGCTTTTCTTTCCAGGGCAGCTCCAATCATGCTGCTTTTGGAGACATTTTTATCATGAAGACACACCTCTGGCCTTAGTGTTAGACATGTTAATGCTTGTCTCAGTTGTGATTGTGCTTTACCTGATGTCCCAGTACTGAGCTGCATTGTCAGGTCTGGTCTCTCAGTACTGAAATAGAAGGTTTTGTCTGTGGAGGTTATTTCACTAAGCCACCTAAACTGTACCTCTTGTTTGGTATGTATTGGAAGCTTGTCTTCAGTTTCCTAAATCTATCTGGTGATGTGAAGTAGTTTGGTGTAAGACAGGATTGCTCTGGTGCTGTGAGGGGTCCTCAGGTGTGACAAGAGAAAGGGTGATAGACACTGACACCAGAGCTGTGTGCTCTGTGACTTCTGAAGGAAGCATTGGACCAAGTTAGTGGTGAGGTATTGGCAGGGTAAATCTGGGTGACAGCTGGTGAATAAGAGGATATATTGCAAGGTTTAGAGTTAGTTAGTGTAAATTTAAAGGAGAGGAATAGAAACAGAAGGAAAACATTAAGAATATAATACAACTTGAAGCTGTTATTTTGTCACCTAACACGGTACCACTTAGAACCACTTTGAAGATGTGGCCCTCTGCCTTGCTTCCTTACCCTCTTCACCCAGGAGGAGCACTGCTTATTTTGTGGTTTCTTGACTACTACTATTACCATAAGGNGTCGGGTCCGCTTGAAGGTCTGCACCCACCAGACTAGCGGGCAGGGCGGACGCGGCAGGCTGTAGCAAAAGCCTGGCTAGATTGGGAAGCAAGGCAGAGCACACTCGTGTATGTCAGTTAGATGTCAGGATTGAACTACACTCTCACTTACCCTGCACACCCACACAATGTATCCCCAACATACAATTTACTTGATCCGTATTGTAGTAATAGCTGCAAATGAACAAAATTCTCTATGCAATTGCTTCTTTACATCTCTGTTACAATCAGAGAAGCAGTCCCATTGTGTTCCAGATGCCCACTAGCAGTAGTTTTAATTAGAGCATTACTTTGAAAGCAAACGGCTTGTTTGACAACGCTAGTCAGAATCTTTAACTGGCAGTAGAGTGTACATCTCTGTAAGTGAAAAATGATCCACTGTATTACCACCAAACCTTTAGCTTTTTCATGCAAAATTCACTCATTTATATGTATAAAGTAAGCCAGAATATTACTTCTATCCCTACTGCCCTTGACAGAGAAGACAACCACATCCAGAATTCTGATGGCAGCTCTCTCAAGTTTTGATTGGTTTGACATCTCACTGCTGGTTGGTAGCCGTTCCGAACTGCACCTGAATGGAAAAATACCCAAAATTTTGCCCTTGTGACCCAGAAGGCCAGTGGTGTCCTGGGGTGCACAAGGAAGAGCATTGCCAGCAGGAGATGATCCTGCTCTTCAGCTCAGCCCTGGTGAGACACATCTGGAGTGCTATGTCCACTTTTGAGCTTCGCAGCACAACAATGACAAGGAGCTGCTGGAGCAATTTAGTGGATGGCAAAAAGATGATGAGAGAGCAGGAGCATCTCTCTTACAAGGAAAGGCTGAGGGAGCTGGGCCTGTTCAGCCCAGAGAAGAGACGACTGAGAGGGGACCTCATCAATGTCAGTAAGTACCTGAAGGGAGGGTGTCAGTGGATGGATCCAGGCTCTGCTCAGTGGTGCTGAGCAGTCAGACAAGAGGCAATGGGCACAAATGGATGCACAGGACCTTCCATTTGAATATAAAGAGGAGCTTTACTGTGCACTGAGTACTTGACTAAACACTGGAACAGATTTTACAGAGAGGTTGTGGAAAATTCAAGAGTTGTCTGGACACAATTCTGAGCCAAAATGCTGCTGAGCATTGCTGAATCCTTGCTGAAAGAAAATGAACAGCAGTGGAAGACTGTTGTGCCCAGTGTATTTGCTTCCAGTTCTCATTTTCATAAAAAATTTATTTAGACAATTAATTTAAGATTCTCACTCACTGATTTTAGAAAATACAGAGCTTATTATATTAACAATGGTCATGCAGAATGAAAAGCATTGAAGAATTTACTTAAAGGATCAGATGTCTGTGGATACGATATGAAGCAGCACACACTTTGTGTGACTCTCCCCATGTCTGCGACAGGAAGGATGTTTTGCAAAAAGGCATCTTTTAAAGCGTTTTAGTTCTGGAATAAGACTAAGCCAAAAGTAGACAGGAAGTACATGTTTGTAGAATAATAAAACTGTATTCACAGAGGAAGATGCTAGAAAGACACCATAAACAATCTGGAGTGCTGATACCCATTATCTTTATACCAGAGGATGTGAAGGGCTCCTTGTAATGTCTTATACAAACAAAGAATTACCTTGTGTTTCAGTCTGATCTCAGCCAGATGAAATCAAACAAACAGGCTAACCATTTAGAAAATGTGAAAGGTTGGGAAGTTTTCAGTGTCAGGATATACTGGTGGGAAAGGTCATCAAGAGCGGAAGGGGGTCAGTGATTTACAGTATCATGCTTCTCCTTGCCTCTCTGCTGAAGTCCTTGCGAACACTCTGTGTGCCTGTGTGTGCAAAAGACATTGTGATGCAGCCCTACTCAGTATAAAGAAAATGATCAGTGTTTAGGTGTGAGTGAATCTGGAAAATTCAACTCCAGTCAAGGTTGTAAAAGGTCAGAAAATGCATGTTTCAAGGCTTAACAAACTTAAAAGTTGCAGAGCAAATTGTAGTTCAAGTTGGAAAGAAATCTGTTTTGTGGACAATTAATAGCTTAGCCCAATTCAGCTCTGTGTAGAGCAGATGTCCAAGGATACAAAAAAAGGAGAGTTCATAGGTTGCACAAGAATGAAGCACCAGATGAGCATATTTCACTTGAATCAGGGCATCACCTGAGATGGCCACAGCTCTGATGTGACATGCAAGGCCTAAATCTTTTGCCTCAGTTAACCAGTCTGGCTCACAGATGGAGCAAAGTTGCTGTAAATCTCGAGAAGCTGAGCTCCTGGTACTGTAGCATGGAACTATGAAAGAGAAATCGATTTCATTTAAGTATTTAAAGGGCAGTGCATTGGTTCTTACATGTGTGACTGATTACGTTTGGAGTATCTTCAGGCTGTTTTACAGATCATATTCAACTAGCAACCCATCTCAAAAACCTGTGATCTAAGGGAGCTTATGGTCTGAAATGTCCCAGACTGCTGAGTGTGGGGATTGCTTTGAGTTTATTCTTAGTGACGCTTACCTGATCAATTTTTTTTTAATCTGTAAGGGGTATTATATTGTCTAAATTGAAGTCTCAAAACTCCAGTCCTTATTTTAAGCTATTGCAATACTATTAAAAGCTCAGTTCTAGAAAGTCATGATTATTCTCTGAAAAGAATATGTCAGATAAAAGAGGGTTTTATGACCTTCATTCCATTTCTAATGCTCATTTAAATGATTTTGATTACTTCTGTTTTAAATTGCTGTTAAAGAGAACCGATACTAGATTGTTGGTTTTGGCAACAAGATGTGAAGCTCTAGTGGAGAGGCCAGAGACCTCACTGGGAGTGAGCCTTGGTTGGTGCTAGTCCAGCAATATTCTGAGTCATGGCACTTCCTGAATCTCTTTCCCCATTCCCACCTTCAGTCAGAAAGGTTAGGTGGCTGAAGGTGATGTGCTACTGATCACAGTATATTGCAGGATACTTTGCAGTTGATCACAGAGACAACAACGCTCCCAGAAACTGTGAAGCTGCTCTCAACAGTGCTGCTGCCACTGTTTGTTCTACTGAGTGGAATACATGAGGATTAACGAAGGAAGAGCAACACAATCAGAATGTGGCTGGCCACACACTGTGTCCCATGCATAAAAAGGAGAAGGAAAAGTAATTTTCATTGATTGAGGAACAATTAGTGTAAAACACACTAAATTACAGCTGTGCTGCCTACGACAAAATATGGTGCAGTGTTTTATCATCATTTTACAAAAAACATTATTCAATAACAGGTATTTAAGACAGAGTTAGTTAGAATTCACACTTGAGACAACATTCTGAGCAAGAGAAGATAAAGGACTCAGAAACTCAGCTGGAAATAGTAGCAAAGATGAGAGGAATTGTTCAGCTGTTTCTGAATTCCAGAAAGAAAGTAGATCTCTTGGCAGTAAGGAAGAAGAGATGACCGGTGTTACTTAACTGTCAGGTTCCCATATTCTGGTGCAGGAGTTTTAGAAGTCCTTGCAGTGAAATGCTCAAGTTCCTTCCCTAAACTTGGACATGCCATGAGTTTTTCAGAAATCACATTGGTAGCTTAGGTCCCCAGAGAGTCTGCCCTTTGCAGGGAGATAGATCAAAACACTGTAGGAGATATGAGGCTGGGTGGCTGCGGTGTGGGAACACGGAGACTGACGAAGTGCAAAGGAGAAGGAAGGGAGTGGCGTGGGTGAGAAGTCATGGCTTGGGTACCAGTGTCAGCAAATGCTATTCCTGCTGCTGATTGTTCAGCCAGGCGCTCACAAGTTCACTGCTCTTGGAGAGGTGCTGTTTTAAAGGCCAAAAGTTTAGGTATGTTTCTTCACAGAGCTGTATTAAGACAGCAGGAATCTGCCGTCAGTCAAGGGGTGAGAAACAGACAGGCTCCAGTCACATGCTTTCTGCCAGCCTCTCCACGGCTCAGGCAGCAGCAGACTGAGGGTCCTCTGTGAAAGAACCTGCTCTCCAGAAGTTTGTAGCCCTGCATCCTGGTGGCATTTCTGGCAAGAGCCGTGGAGCAAATGACCTGATTATTCTTTTGCTATTGTAAGGACTGATGCATGCGTTTTTTCTTTTGTTTTCCTCATTCTTTCCTAATCTGTGACAAGTGGGGATAAACTGGCCAAAGGGCAGATAGCTCAGCTTGCTAGCTGAGGGCCTTTTATGACTGTGGCTGCTGTTGTTTTTTGGAGAGGTGGATGAATCTCTGTGTCCTGCATTTAAACTGTGATGCCCATCTTGTGCTTTTTTGCCTTGGACAATAATTGAGAATATGCAATGTAATCACCCAAAGTCTTGAGAGTGAGCGTATGGGCATTGATGTAAGATATCTGCAAACACTGCAGTGAAGCAAGGCTCTGGACAAGGCAGTGTGTTTTATTGGAATCACTGAAAGTTACTTCAGTTCCTTCCTTATAACAGATAGCAACAGCCTGCGCTGTGGTGTCCCTGTTACCTGCCACGGCACCACTCCTGTCACTCACTCTGAGGGGAGTGTTTAATGGTCCAGATCTGATTTTCCTGAGGTAATGTTGAGTGCTGCTGGAAGTGTAACTGAATTAACAATAATGGACTTTATTCACATGTTTTTAATAGTGGTGTAGATCTTTCTGATGCACCATGTTTTCCAATCTGCTGCATGATGACAACTTAGTTTTCTAAAATATTGTTTAAAAACTTACCTCTAGCACCAAAGGAGCTAGTTCAGGGGGATTCTCTAATTGGTCATTAACAGTGTTTAGTGATAGAAAGTAAAGGCTGTCTGCCACATAGTTACACTTAAAAATCCATTAGACCATACTTTGTAATATTTTACTGCACACATCCTTCTAGTTTGGGAATAAGTGGATATAAATTGAATTTATATGACTCTTGAAACTCCAAACCAGTTATCTTCTCGTCCAACACATGGTAGCTATGAGCCTGAGAGATCAGATTAATCTGTTTTGATTTTGTTTCACTTAAAAAATAAAAGTCCCATTAACAGCTATGTGTAAAATAATTGTACAGTGTAGGACTTATGACACATGTTCTGCCTTTCTAAAACTTACCAACAGAGCTACAGGCTACTGAGTTTGCCATAATGCCAGTCTGTTGTGACCCAGACCAGAGGAGGGAGCTCAAGTGCCAGAGCTCACAGAACTGATCAGCTCTAGAGGTTATCTCCTCTTAAAGAGACCAACCTCAGGCTATCCTTCTCATGTTCCCCCACAACCTCAGATTACCTATCTCCTGTTTTGCAGGTTTGTGCTGTGAGACAATTATCAGATTTCCTACACTGCAGGTGCATGGAGTGCTGGTACATTTTTTGTGACTAGGGCAGACATAAGATGGGGCTGTACAAGTGTTATGCCCAGACAGTGGGATCTGAAAAAATCAGGGTGCAGTTTTGTCCTAAGCACCTCTGCAAGGTGCTATCTTTGTGCCATGCATCCTCCTGTGTTAGGTTCTGATTTCTGAGTCCTCTGATTATCTACTTGTTACTCAGAGAAGGCATTCAGGATTTAGGTTGAAATATAGATTGAGAATCTTAAAATGGATATGTTGGAATAGAAATGCTGAAGCAGCCATTCTGTCACTGTCACAAAACTCTGATTTGGTTTCAGATATCCTTTTTCTCTCCCATTGCTGGAATTGTTGAAATAAGCACCTGCTGCAGACAACAACCTACCCCTCAACTTCACTTTCATATACTGCTCAAGTTATGTCTGATATTTTTTATAGAGACTAATTCCTTTCTCTGCTGTCAAAGTGAAATGATGGCACTCGATTGCTGAAAGACACAGAGTGACCAATTTCATGCTGGATGGCTTTTATTAGGAGAGCTCTCTTGAAAGTGGTGCTCCTCAGCAGGGTTAATTTAGAGTGACTTTTTCTCACAGATTGATGTAACTCTTGTAGTATGTTTGTGGTGCAGCTGTTGCTGATGTGGAAGAGCTTCCAATTCCCAAGAGTGGGACAGCTCTTTTGGAGAATCTGTACATGTATTATGGTCCCTGACTCCCTGGTGTGATACTAGACTTAGGAAATCACCTATTGTATATCACAGTAATAACATGAAATAAAAATGTTAAGGGATTTGTCATTAGCTGCAATCTTTTGCATTATTATTCTGTATCTCACCCTGCACAAAATGAACTTCTGAGCCAAAGAGAATACTGAGACAGTAAGGAAAGAATCACGAGGCTGAAACTGGACTTAAGCAAAAGTCTGTGCTTCAAAGCACTCTTTGTTCTTTAGAAATAATACATTTATTTTTACTATCTTTACTATAGCTAAAAATAAGTGATATTTGGAAGACTTTCCATTTATCCTCTGGTTACCCAGTCATCTGGCAGTTGCTACTGTTAATTTCTAATTCAATCTTTTAGGATGCCATAGCCAATGATATTGAAATGCTCTAAAAATATTAATTAGGTGTTCTAATAAATCAGCCTGATTGTTTAAAATGTTTACAATCTTTGTTGTTCCTGTTGCAACACCTCTAATAGAGACATTGATATACTCTTGAATGAATCCTTAGCATAAGCAAACTGGATGTTATCTCTGTTCTACATAGATTTTTTCTGTCAGTCTTGAAATCCTTTATAGAAGCCTCATTTTGTAAAATGAAAAATTAAAAGACCTAATATATGTATAGTTATTTATGTCTAGAGTATAAAAATGCTAATATGAGATGTAAAAATCCTGATGCAGTGATAGTAAATATTTTCAAAATTGCAATACTGATGATTATAAAACACTTAAATTTAAAAGATCATCAGTTGGAATTACAGAGGACAGCATCATTGAAGTGCTCTGATAGAGCTGAAAGTCTTCAGATGCTTCAGAGGCTTAGGGAGAGGGTTGTATATTTAAAAACAATCACTGTTTTCTCCCACTTCCAATGAATTTAAGATTTCTTTCCCTTATCCTGTTTGTTCTGGTTTTTTATTTTTTAATTATGTAAAATTCTGGAGACTTGTTTCATATAAACACAGTAATAGCTTTTGGAGTTCATGGTGAGACTTGATCACAATTCAAGCCTATGTTCTTTGTAGACTTTTGTTACCTCTGACAATCTATGACAATACAACTTACTGATTAAGTTTATGCAGTGTTTGTTATTATGTCCTTGTCCTGGCAGGAATGTGGCCTTTACAATTCTTGCTACTGTATTTCACTCTGAGTTAGTGTCTGTCTCGGATGCATCTATCTTTTTAGAGAATCTGAAGCCTGGTTATGAGGTGCAATGGCAAAGAAATTCTCTAGTGGGGAGTACCAAAATCTTCCTCTCTGAAATTCCCATTCAAGGAAACACAATTTTTAGTTTTTGCTTTGGATAACACTTCTCATTAACAAATTGCTAAATAATTAGAGAAAATCTGCCTTAAAGTTTCTTTAAGTCTCCTCATTCCGTGATGTGTTCCAACCATGAAACCAGCTGTACCTAGTCATTATGTTTGACTTCTTTGATAGCACTATAAAGCAGGGATTTTGGTTTAACTGCAAATCTCTCTGATTTATGATGTCATAGTAAGAATAATTATCACATATGTAGTATTCTATTAATTTTTTGCCTCAAGGATTTCACAAGTATTTTCATATACAATTATATTTTTATACAAATGCCTTAATAATAGCACTTAGATATTACACCAAAAGGAACAGCTTGAGGGCAGAGAAGGAATTCTTTATTTTTTGTATTTGAACACAGTTTTTGCTGCACGCTGGTGAATCACTTTTGTTGAGAAGCACTTTGGTGTCGTGAAGTCAATAAATATACCTTTCACATTCCAGCAATCTGAATCCTATTTAAAAAAAAAAAAAAAGAAGAAGCATGTAAAGTTTTTAAATATCAGAGAACTGTCTTTGTGAACCAGATAATAAGACAGAACATCACCAAAATGACAGGAGGGCAATTTGAAATGAGAAGGCTGGTTAGGAACTGGATTGTAATTTGGGCTATAAACCCTGTTTATGATAGTCTTCCAGTCATTAACTGTGTCTGTTGCCAGAGGAAACTGGGACTATTAACTTCCTCTGACTGAACCAGAGGGAGAAAGCAATAATTTCTTTTACAAGCAGAAGGAAAGGTTCTGCTCAATAAAGAGCAATTAAACATTTCCTATAAAAAAGAATGCTCAGGAGACCTTATGCCACTGTCAATGTGGCCATCAAAAGCTTTCCTTTGGCTCTTGGAAAGATATTCCATGTTATTTACGTATTTATGACCTCTCTACAATTACAAACTTGACTGAAATTTTGTTGAGGTGAATGATTCCACTGAATGAGTAAGGATCTAATGAATTTCTTTCTTATCCCAAGGAGGTAATCTTTGATGTGTTTTCAGAGATGATAACTAAAGAGATATTCCTGTATGCTTATCTTGCTTTGAATAACTAGAGGTGACTTTTTAATTATTCAAAAACTTCTCTCTTTCTGTCTCTTTAATTACTTTTGAACATTTTTTTGTCAGTAAGATATTTGTTGCTTTACTATCTTGAATCAGTTGCTTGTTCAGGAAATTAGAGTGTATCATTATATACTGTGTAAAAAAATGTTTCCTTTAAATCTCCTTAGGCTACAAAAATATTTTGGTGCCATTATTTCTGTTAAAAGATTTTGATCTTGTGCTCCTTCTCTGGTTCATAGCATTCTGTGTACCACAAAAAGAAGAGAAAGAGCAGTCCTTTTTGCATGGAGTTCAGAACTGAACAGTAGTGAAAGATGCAAAAATAGCAGACATGGCTTCTATCTGTAAGAGGAGTAGCCTGGGAAGAGAATGACTTCATTTTCATAATATACTGGTATCATTTAGCTGTATGAGTAATTTTCTCTCAAGGAAAAGGGTAATAAATTATTGCCAATTACTCCTTCAATTTATCATTATCAACATATAACAGTCATATCACTTTAGCAGTTCGTAAAAATGTGGTATTTCATGGGGTTTTATTAGTATCTGGATTGCTGTACAAAACGGCTTTCAGAAGAGAGTCTGCATCATTACACTGCTTCCCATCCATCACCAGCTGGCTGTCAAAGGATACAGGAGTAAAGCAAACAACGAAAATTACTGCCCACATGCTGGTCCTCTTTCCACCATGGTGTCTGCAGTAATTGAAAGCTTGGCTGGTCTAACTGCAGCTGAATTCATGCAACATCTATTGCCAAACAATGCACTCATATTACGGCTTATTTCAAAGCTAATTTTCAGTAATGTTACTACTCAGGACTATTTTTGAGTGGTGGGTTAAGTACTTCAACACTTAAGCAAAATCATCTCTGAAGGCCGAAGAAAAACCAATTGCCTCTACATTTGGTCTAAGATCATTCTACCACATTGCATTAGAAAAGGTATGTGACAGAAGTGAGGGAGCTCTTCCTCATCCCACAGGCAAATCACCCCATCAGGATCTGTGTTCTTGTGACCCACTTAGCATTCATCCCCTCAGGATGGCTTACAAATCCAGCTTACAAGTTATTGTGGTTGCATTTGCCTTCTGAATAGTAGAAAATGGAAAAGGAGGAAGGCAAAGATTTAGGGAGGCAGAATACACTCAAATGCAGGTATGCTATAAAAGTGCTGAAAAAGCTCTGTGAACAGGCTTTATTCTAGCTCTACTACACTGCCTTTCTCTTTAGCTAGGTAAGAAAAGGTTATAGCAAGAAATACTTCAATGTACGCTCTATCCCCCTATTGGAAGGATTTTCAAAGCCATAAAACTAACAACACTATTTCATTTCTCCTTGAAATAGGAATGGTGATGACATACCAGGGTGATGGGTTACAGCTTCAGAGAGATGTGTGCCATTCTGCACAAGTCAATGACGGTACAGGTTTATAGAAAATCAGATCACAGACTACTCAATGAGAGAGAGTTCCAGTGAATGAAAGAATAGAAGGATTTGAAAACTGCTAATATTTTCTATTAAAGTAACCAAGAGTTAGAAACTGGAGAAAAATTTTGACTCCTACGTCGGGTCAAAAATGTAAGCATCAGATAGCATTTTAGAGTATAATCCCCAAAAGGTTTATAATGTATGCTAAATCATTCCCAGCAATAGTAAGAGTGTGCAAATTGTTTTAGATAATTATTGGCTGTGTTATACCAAATTATTTGGAGTCTGGTGGTTAAAATAAAAGATTCTTTGCCCAAAGATCTTTTTGTTCAGTTCCTTCTTATTTTACCAAACCAAAGCAAGAATTATCTGGAAGATTTTTGTGATCTCTTGGGCAGGCAGGACGTGGGGACAGAAATGATACCAAATACATCCAAGCACTACAAAAGGGCTACAAAATGCATTTTCATTTAGAAAGGTATTTTTTAATGCTTTAAATAATTCTGGAATTGGATCATCTGCCTCAGCTGATTGGAAAGGAATCTACCAGGCTTGACTTTGAGGTGTGTGTGGCTAAAGCACATATGAGTAAAGGATTTGGCCTAGGATCCCCATTCTCCTTTGGGAAAGTAATGCACAGATAGCAGCAAAGAGAAATGGAAGACTACAAGCCATTGCTGACAGAATAGGCTTACAGCAAGTAAGAGACATGTAGCTCAACAGGTGTAATGTTGTGGGTTTATCCCAGTCTTCTATTAGATTGAAATGGTGGCTTTTTTAAAAAATCTTTTTACACCAAATACATGGACAGTAGCTGTCCATGTGTTCACATTTTTTTTTTGTTGGAAATATTTGGAACATATTTCTAAGGGTCCAATATTTGAAATTTCTAAGGGTTCATACAAAAAAGTGTCTATTATTTGGAAACACTTTTTCTACTACCCTGGAGGTTCAAATATTCAAATATCAGATGCAGTGCCTTCCAAAGAATGTGACATGATTTGGAAATTTGTTCCCTTACAGCAAAAGAGAAAGTCTCCTCTCTACAGGTTCTCTTAAAAAGGGGAACACATTCAGCACTAGAAAACTTAAAAATATAGCAACAGACAACATACTAGTAATTTCACAAAGACTGTTGTCTTGGCTGTTGCAACTATGAGGACCAGGAAAATAAAAGGGAAATAAAGGAAAAAATAAATGGGTAGATTTTATATGACATGTTTGAGGGTCTTTCCCAGGTACCAGTATATTTCCTTTAAAGCAGTCTCACACTACTTAATGAGTGAAGCATAGACGTGTGTATGCATCAAAAATGTATGATATATCCACCTTAGCTCCACATTTCCCTTTGGAAATAAAAACAGGCAACTTTACTAAGATATTGCAGAATTTAATAATTGATTAGTTTAAGATTTAATGGTATGTTTCATCTATGCATTAATCATTTCTCCCCCTTCTGGTGTTAATGCTTTTGAAAGTCATTGCTTGATGACATCATGTAAATTCAGCAGTCTGACTGCTAAAGAAAGGTTTAGAGGTCTTGGATATGTGTTTGAAAATTAGTATATTGCAGGTACCAAGAAATTTTTGATGCAGTGTCTTAGCAGGTGAAAAAAATCAATCATAAATTGCAAAAGAAACTGCATTGACTTTGTTAAGTTGTTTGCAATTTTTTCTGACCTGCTTTTATCAGATATGACTTAGCCTTTCTCTGGGAAGTATTTATTTTATCTGAGAAATATTAATGTTTTTCTACATATGACTTGGGTTAAAAAAAAGGATTTTAAAGCAGTGACTGTAAATATTTGAAAGAGATCGTCCTTTCTGTCAAATTCATGTTAATAACAGTCTGTGAACACAGGAGGGAGACAAAGACTTGGATAAGACGAATGCAGCGATGTGTTTAAAAGCTAAGCTCCGGGAAAGAAGTGGGTAGAATGAATACAAATGGTGATTTACAAGTATTACGTTTGATTTAAAATAATATTTTTATCATATGACATATTGCTTTCTAAATTGCCCTCTAATATTATTTGGTGAGAAATAGTTCACCCTACTTCTTTTTCCTTTATTAATTGCTCCAAATGTGATAATTTCTTAGCCTATTTCTGGAAGTGATATTATGGGTAGACTTCCCTTTTCTGTGCCTATAGCTGATATTGAGGTATTTTTGCCCATAGAAAAATTATATTGAATCACATAAAAGTTATACTGTGTCTGCAGATTGTACCACTAATATTTGAAGTAAGATGTACTTATTCTTAATTATCTTTTTTTTTTTAATTGAGCACCATTTGCCATGTGTGTGTACTGTTTTTGCAGTGTTTTCTTTTGTTTGAAAACTCTTAGCAAAGAGTTGATATGATAGAGAATGATTGATTTTTAAAACTGTTTTCTTCCAAAATGTCTTGGCATAAAAAAAACGTAGCAAACCATGATGGCATCACTTTTACAGTCTTCTGTAGTTTGCAGTGAGAGCAGAGCTGGGAAAACTTACTGGATGTTTGATAGCAGGGAATCCTAAGCCCTCTTGCCCTACAGCAGAAGTACAACAATATCCCTGGTTTTGCCAGTGTGAGCTAGCCATAACTCTGAAGAAGCCTATCCAAAATTCATTCTCCTTGTACACGTGAGGTCTGTCTGCTGAGATTGGAAGTCAGCTCATTTTTTTGATTGCTGATATGGTTTCCTACTTGCTGAGAGGTGAACTGAGACTCCTTACACGGGCCAGAAAAGTGTCAGAGGATGGATTTTTCATTGCAATCATATACTAAAGAAAATAAAACTGACTGGCAGAGAATCCTGTCAATTGACTTAGAGATGATGGGAAAGAGCTGGCTGTGATAAGGCAACAAAGTGATAATGTGGACAAACTTCTGAACAGTAGGAGTAGTTTTCTATGTGGGCATTACCACATAGTTGGTTACCCTGTCCTTGTAATACTGCTTTTGTGCTTTATATCTGCTTACAAGATTTTAAAATGAAAACACCAATTAATCCTTACATTTTGGTATACTAAAAATGTGCAAAAATAACTTCAAGGAATGAGTACTTTAAGGTACAATTAAATTCAGGGGATGATGAGACGGGTAAATTGGTCAGTACTGCTCTGTATTCTAGATATCAATTCAATTCTGGATGATTTTATATCCTTCTCTCAGACCCATAATCACCCAGCCTTCTTTGTGTTATGAATTGTAACTAGGTAATCAACATTTCTAGACTTCATTGAAGAGCTGTCTTACTTCCACAAAGGAAAGTAATTCATAGCGACAAGAAATATACAGAAATACAATAAAGGACTACTCTACTGGACAATTAAAACCTCTTGCAACATGGCTAACTTCCATGCTATTAAAAAGAAAATGCAAGCCAGATGCTTAGTGTAAGTGTGTGTTTGGACTACACAGATGCAGCAACTCTGTGACTTTTAGATCAATAAAACTAACTAAAAGTAATTTTTTTTAGTGTAGAGAGATTCACTGTACTCTAGCAGAATTATAGAATTAAAAAATCATAGAATCATTGAATGATTTGGACTGGAAGGGACCTAAAGATCATCCAGTTCCAGCCCTCCTGCCATGAACAAGGCTGCTCAGAGCCCCATCCAAGACCTTGAACACTTCCAGGGATGGGGAAGGGGGTAAAAGAAGCAGCGTTGGGAATTGTTCCTTAAATAAGAACAATATTGATTGTAAATTGATGGTGGATCTGTTGAGCTATTTAAAAACTATTGTTGCTGAAACAGTGCATAACCAGAGCCCATCCCTTTAATATATACAGGAAAATGAGCTCTCAGTCAGTCTGGGGATAGATACTTGGGCTATGTGGCAGAGGCAGTACTGTTCCCTCTACAGTCCGTTTTCTAAAATGAAGTGACTGCTATGCCAGGTCTGCAATAGATCTTTGCAGGCAATAGTGATTAGCATGGCACAGTCTGCTGGAGTTTTAGACAGCTGCGTTCTGAGCAGCTGAAAAAACTTAAGCATAAACCAGCAGGCAGAGATACAAGAAAACCATTACACCACTAGGTAATTTTAAGGAAAGGTAACTTTAGACTCTTCCTTCCTTCCTTCCTTCCTTCCTTCCTTCCTTCCTTCCTTCCTTCCGGAATTCCTTCCTTCCGGAATTCCTTCCTTCCGGAATTCCTTCCCTCCTTCTGGAATTCGTTCCTTCCAGAATTCCTTCCTTCCTTCCAACAGAAGATGATCCTTCTTTCAGATGGAAAAAGAGAATTTTGCCTCAGAACCAATTTTAATGTGTTTTGAAACTCAGTTAAGTACATGCATTGGTAAATTTTCAAATGGGTACGCTGGGAAGGGAGTACTGCAGCTTATTCACTGACAGTAACTTTGACTCATGGCTTAAAACTTGGCATCAATATTATATTTGTGCTCTCAGTCTGAGGACAGCCTTCAGATATGAGGCCAGCCAGATTTATCATACCTTCTTGTGCAGGAACTGCGTGTATGTCTGTATTCGGTTTGCATGGCAAGGTTTTGGTAGTGGAGAGGCTACAGGGGTGGCTTCTGTAAGCCTGTAAACTGCCAGAAGCTTCCCCCATCTTCAACAGAGACAGAGCCAGCCAGCTCCAAGATGGACATTCCACTGTCCACCAAGACCTTTCTAACCACCAATGAAAAGCACAGCACTGGAAGGAATGCTATGGCGAAAATGAACTCCATCTCAACTAGACGAAACGATGGCATAATTCATCGTCTTTGGAAGATGTCAATGATGGCCTCAGGCTCTTTCTGATTGTTCATAAAGCAGTTGTCAAGACACTACTGGGGGTTCCAGCTGCATAAGTGTCTCAAGGATTTCATCCTATTTCCACATTCAAGGAAATTAATAGTATTCCAAGGTTAGGGCGGTGGAAGTGAAAGAATTAAATGAAGACTGGTGCTGTTGGAGAAGATGATGGGACTAGGTGGTTCAAAAGACAGGTAAGAGGATGCAGACCTTTTACTCTGGGCTGTTAGTCTTGTGCCTGCCACTCTGCTTCTGTCACTGCATCCACTGCTGTCTTAGGCTCTTTCCTGGGCAGTAGGGCTGTTTCACAGGGGTCAGGATTGAATCTGTTCCCAAAAGAAGCAGACTCCCAGAGGACTTGTCCAGAGAGAGAGGAAATTTCTGCCACTGGATGCAATGATGATTCTGAGCTCTAGCTGAGACAAGACTTGAGAAATGTTAAAAAAAACTCGCTTTAGTAACATTAGCACTTCAGTTTCTCCCTTTACTGATGCTTAGGTCTCCTTTTCTCATCTTTAACAGTATCTTTGAGGCATGCTTACTGCACTGCTGGGTCCCCTGCCTGCCTGTGATTCATTGGGGTGACTGATCATTCAAGTGAATGATGGAGGTATCTGCCTGGTCTGGGCTTTTGCCTCACAGAAAGGGGAATGAAAAGTATAGTCTGTGAAGGGATATCAAACTGAGGATGAGTGTTACTTTTTATCAAGTTCACTGTCACTATTCAGAATGAATTAAGATTTTGTTTTAGGGCAGCACAACTAATCACGTAGAGTGAAGAGGGGATTAAGCTTTCTGCATCATAGCAAAGATACCTCATAACAATAAGCAGAGAGACATTAAGGCTGTCACATCAATTTTAATGATTCCATCATGTAAACATGTCAGCAATATTGCATTATTTAAAAATATATAATACTCCACAGAGAGACTTGCACTCTAAATATGCTTGAGAAAATAATTAAAACAAATGCACAGAGAGACAAACAAGACAAGCAGACCACGTGTTAGCATTGATTCAGTAGTTTTTAGGCTTCAGCTCCCTGGGAAATGAACAAAAATTTACTGGTGTTGAACTTCAGACATACAGATACTTGAAGAGAAAGGACTTGTGAGGACCACATCTATCAGGAAGGAATGAAAATGTAAAAAGGACAAAAAAGGATAAGGCTCATTTATGGTCTCTAGCTGGCAAAACTATGTGACTACACATCTGCTTGTTTATTTGAGCCTGATCACACTCACAGTTATGGTAAAGGTTGAATTTCTGTATACTTAAGGGAGCTGCTCACAGGTCTTGATTCTAGAATATTTGGAAGGCAAAATAACACAAATGATGACAGAAAGGTCATGGCTCTCTGAAGGCCAGAAATATCCATGTCAGGTGGGTAGTCCTGTGGTTCCAGTGGTGAGGGAGATAATGTCATTAATTTACCTTAATTTGTTAATGCTTTGCTCATATTTTCTTTGTACCTCATACTTTTTTTTTTCAGTGTCAATAGAAGAGGGAAGGCAAAAACTAAATGAAGACAAAAAAGCTATGCACCTAATTTTTAGAAATGACTTTCTGTGCTTGTGCACAAAGAAGCAACTTTGCAAGTACTGAATGTTACCTGATATTCCATGGAAGTACTTGTTTTCCTGTATACGTGGCAGAGTTGCCACTGTGAGCCCATTTGAACAGACTGACGCATCTTTAACACATCAGAGTGGAAACTTACTAAAAACTTGAACTTATTGACTACTGATGTATTAGAATCATCTACAAGTTTTATTATGTTTCTACAGATACAGCTTTATAATTAAAATATTTTGAAATATTAATTAAGCTTATGTATGAACTACAAATATTATTTCATATACTTGATGGCCATTTTTTTCTATTTCAACTCTTTATACCATGTATTTCCTTTAGACTAAAAAAAACAATATAGTGCAAGAAAACATAGACTCAGTAGGACTGGTCTGAATGAGATAAAAAGGGAGAAAGGAGCTCTGCAATTACAATTGACAAGTTGGTTTAATATCCAGTGAAAGAAGAATGCAATTCAAGAGCAGCTGGATTAATTAAGTAATATGGGAAAACAAACCGTGGGTTATTATAATTTTCAGTATGCCCCAGGACTTAGGGAGGCCTTAGGGCTCAGAGTTCAACTTCTCTCCACACAAGAAGTGCTGATATCTATAATGAATGTGGGTGTCAAGATATAAAAATGTATTATATATAAGATACATAATATAAGTATATATCTGACAGATTTTATACAAAATACAAAGAAGGTTTATTTTATTTCATCAATCTTATTATGTGAATATCCTATATATTCTGTATATACAGAATATATAGATAATAGAGTGGTTTGATTATGGAATGCAGGCTAAAAAAATGCGGAAAAAAATCTCAAATTCTAATATAATTAGAAACAAAACAATCTGAGGAAAGAAACCAGTAAGTGGTCTGGTGGAAGTGAGTGAAATAAATGATGTGACCCAGTCTGCTTTTTCTGGAAATCTGCTACTATTATAAAAATCAGTCAAGTGAAAATAGAAAGTAAATGACCAATGGATGGTTTAACAAATTTGTAAAAGTTTCATAGAAAACCTGGAAACACTGAAAATGATTCTGTGTAAATTCACATGCTAACTACAAAAAGACACACAGATCACATCCTAGAAAACGACACTTTTAGTAGACTGACAGACTGTTTTGAAAGTCCCCTGCAGCCCAGGATGTGCAGGGTAAGAGTTCTGACTGTAGTGCAGTGTGAGGAATGGTACAAAAGAGACAGTGCTGTGATACTCTGTAGAAGATGGAAAAAACTCACTTGTCATGGTGAAATTAGATACGGCAAAGTTTTGTCAATTACAGAGCCAAATTTCTTCCCTGTTTAGAAGCTGGTTTTGCTTGATCTGTTGGGGTGGATCTGAATGACTGATGAAGGGCCATCAATTTGTGGGATTTGCATAAATTTCTATTGACTGATGACAGTGAAAAGCAGAATGATCAGGAGCAGCATGACACAGGTCTGAGAAGGATCTGTATCTGTTGATGTGATGGGAATTCAGCTGGTGACTGTCCAGGATGCACTCACACTGAGGAAGCCTTGAGGCAAACCTGTAGGCAATGTTTGCCTGTGTGTACAGACCAGGAGCACAAGTGATAGTTTTGTTCTTCCTGTCCATACTGGCAACTGCCCAATATTGTCTTTTGCTGGACAATAAACTGTGGATCTGCTTGATCTTTGGACGCATTTGGAAGCAGGTGGGTCATGACTACTCAAGTGGAGACTGACTCCCAAAGGAGAGTGAGTGGAGAAAAGGTGGCCAGACCCTACAGCTTTGGGAATACAATCCTTGCCAGAATGTGTAAAGGTGAGGACAAAGGTAAGCTGTGGCAAGGGAAATTCAGGCAACTGGTGACAGTGAGAAAATCTTTTATCAAAATGTAGACAAAAGAGACCAGAGGCCAGGATTTCAACAAGTGGCTTTTTGTAAAATGAAGCGAAAAGCAGACCTGAAAAAAAAATACGTCTGAGCAACAGTAAGGTCTAATGGTGTCCACAGCCAGATGATGTGAGCAGAACTGTGCAAAACCATGTATTTCCTTTCAGAACAACAAAACCCAAACATACCAGTGATTACTAATAGAGATAGGAATCTGTATGAAATGTAGATACGTATAAAACATCCTTCAACAGAAAATTAGCGCAGCGTGAAAACCATAGTGTTCCAGACCTGAAAACACATGAAATGGGTAAAGACACAGAGAAAATTCTCATATTTTGAAGAGAAAAGTGGTACTGAACAGAGAAGACGGTAATTGGTCAAAGCAATCAAGGAAAGCATCAGAGCAGGAAATTATCAGGTTATGTTTTGGACCCAGTGATTATATCAGAAATAAGCTTAGCATAGAAGACCAGTATAGTAATTCTGCTGATGTAGATGACTTAAATTAGAACATAAGACTTAATCGTTAGATATTTGTGACTGTTTCTTACTGTACAGTAGTGAAAGTTGTTGTTTACTGCCTTAATAGGCTAAAGTAATGTAATTTTGTGTTAAATTACTACACTAGGTACAGTCCTGTTGTCATGAAATTGGTGACAAAGCTGTGAGAGAAGGTTTGAATTTCTGGAAGTAAGCACTAAATTTCAGAGAAACATCACAGGCTGGGCTCTGTCCCAGGCAATAAAGTAGCAAAAAATTGTGTCTGAAGGAGGGGCAAATATAAACAACAGTCCAGTCATTACACTGTAATAGGGAAACACAAAGAGCATATCTGTACGTATGTATGCATAATAGGAATTGTGTTTTTTACAGTCAAGTTACATTCAAAAAATAATTGACATATTCAGTCCTAGCTTGATATACATTATCACTCAGCATAAATGAAAAAGCACTTGCAGATTCAAGATGAAGAATATGTTGCAAATTCTGTTTTCAGATTTAGAAATTCAGCATAGGACTATCTGCTCTCGCACATTTTAAGCATTTTAAGCTTTCAGTTCATCTCAAAATAAATGTTCCTACATATGCAGTCTAAAACACATATGAAGATGACAGTACAGTTTTTTTTTGATTCCAAATAGTAAAAATGCCAAATATTCATATTTGCTGGCAGAATACCTTATTCTAATGGTGCTTATCAATAGAAATCAATTAAAAATAATATTTGAGGGCAAGCTTTCTTGAACAAGAATGAGATAGCTGTTCCACAAGTCAACAATTTCAGTGCTGCTCTCTTCACTGTCCAGTCTCACTTAAGGAAGTCTTGCTGAACACACACTTTCCCCCAAGAGAGGCTGTGAAGATAATACTGTCATGCTCCTTTCTAAAGCAGCCTGAGAGCACTGCATGGCTGCAACTCTGCCAGAAAGAAATGAACACCAAGGTGATTACATGAATGTACATGAATGGCTACTGCAACATATTTAATATTTTATATTAAATTTTATTTAATTGAGAATGACCAATAAAATCAGTAACAATAACAATGTGCATGCACTTTCTTATTTAAAACACAGGTGCATGCTGTGATCTCTAGTTTCTGTATGATGCTATCATGCAAGAAAAATTATCTGCATCATAAAATATTTTATCTCTTGACCTGCTCAGTCCTCTGCTAATACAATTCAATATATATAATCTTTGTGCAGTTCATCTGCTGCACAGGATCACCCAGGAAATTATTCCCACATATGTTTGTCAAAATATAATCAGTAGCCAGAAAAGGAGAATGTCTTATTATTAGTTTGTGGTTTAAATGTCAATCAGAGTGTAAGTAATACCACAGACCAAGATTACCGCAGATAAATTTTGGAAGAGTTGTAAATGCCCCATACATGTGCCTTATTTAGGCATTTTTATAGAGGTGTTTAATTACAATGCTGTGTCTATCTTGTCATATCGCAGAACAAGCACTCAGATTGGTCAAATTCCCCTAGCTTCTTCTGAAAAATATAAATGAAAACTGATGAAGAGTTATAAAACTTAGAATACATTGGCATGGAGGAATTTCACAAATAACTGTATTTACTGTTAATGGATTGCGGCTTCAAAGTCAGCACTATTTCAGAATTGGCACTAGAAAGTAGTTAAATGTCACAAAGCATTCAATACAGGACAAACAGTGGGTTTGATTAGCTGCATCTGTCCCATCCTCTTCAGTGAAGGTTTCAGAAATTTATGCAATTTATACACATAGAATTTGTGTACAACAATTTATACACATGTTTTTGATTTGACACAATACTTCTAGACTTATAGAAAAGCTAAGATGTTAACTGTGTGTCACTTGATTTCAAAGTAAGATATTCCAATGAAGATTTGTAAACCCAAATCAAAAGCCATCCAACATCTCAATCATGAAGAAACTGATATTTAGCTTGCATGTCATTTTTGTGAGGTTTATGAAGAGCTTCATAATCCAGATCTCTGTAAAAAACAGAAATTATAGCTGTGTCTATATGATCACTGGGAGCAAATACACCAACCAATCGGTACAGCTGAAGTCATGTGTGGAATACCATGATTGCCAAAAATTAAAATGAGTAAGATTTGGTGGTGTTATGTTCTACCTGGCTTCTATTTTTCCTACCTTGAAGGTTGATGGATCAGTAGGAAAAGTTGTCCTCTGCATAAAAAGTGGAGCTAGAGATGAAGTATATTGGCCCAAATTCCCAGTACTCATGAGTTAAGAAGAACAAAGAAAAGCAAAATGAAGAGAAGTAATTGCAAAACTACATCTTTAATTTAGTACTGCTTTATGATCTACTCCTTTAAGGTCTTAGATGTCCAGCTGCTTGTCCGAGGTGCAGTCACAGAAATAAGAGAAGCAGCTTGCATTTTCTATCATTCTCTGTCCTTTCAAAAGTGAAAATCTGGCAGCTGTGACCATCTAGAATGTTTATCCTAGTGCTTCCTTTTCTTTCCTGAAGTAGATTGCTGAGGACGACATGGTATGTTGGGATTCTGAGATTTGTTCTCCTCCCACCTAGAGATGGGGTTCTGGCTTTGCTCACCTGTAGGTGACAGTTAAGCTCATAAGGTCTCAGGCTTTCAGTAGTGAAAGAGATGTTGACTATTTTGTGTGCTGGAGAAGAGATCAATATTAAATGTTCAACCAATATGTTTAGGTAGCAGTTTGGATTGTAAAACCTTTGGTGGAAGTTCTGGTCACGGCAGCTGGGCTGAAAAAGATCTCTATTACTGATTGCATGCATATATTGGGCTTACTTGAGTAGCAGTATACAAACTGATGTATGCTCACTAACCTGTTCCACTGCTTCAAGAACATTTTCATCTTAACGTAAGGCCCAGGAAAAAAGTTACTGCTTTCCAAAAATCAAAGTTGGCATCAGTAAAGATTGATATTCTTTGCTTTTGTTGAACAAGTTAACACATCATCTGAACTAAAAGCCCAGCCTCTCCATGGGAAGATACCTATATTAAAGATTTTGTCTAAAGGATTTAATGAAGTTGTTTTAGTAGGTATTCTTTCAGAGAGAAGGGGAGAGCCTACCTCTGTGGTAAGAAAATTCCACCAGATACTTTATTAATAATGAAGGCTTTCAGAAATTCCGGCAGAGGACATGAGGTCAATCTCTGTAGGAAAAAGGTTCCTTTCTAACACAGTGACTCATGTGTGCACACTTACCCACTTATTCAGTATTTTTTGATCCGTGTTCCATCACACCCCAGATTTTGAACAAGGATGTTTAAAGCCATTCTTAAAGTAAGCTGCATTAAATTATTTATACCCTTTTCCAAATGTCTTTAAGAAATTCATAGGACACTCCAAAATTTCTGGGCACCACCCTCACTCACCTCATTAGAGTGGAGAAGCAATTTTGTGGAGGGAAGCATGCTAAAAGCAACAGAAAAATCTGCATGCAAAGACTGGTCTCCAATAATTAGCAAGTAATAAGAAAGAAATCATCCCATATGTACAAATGGCAAACTGAGTCATGCCTCAGCAATATGCTTCTTCACTATGATTGAGCATGCCAGTTCATTTTCAAAGCAGTAATCCGAATGGTGTAAAGGGAGACCCATTTATTTGCTTCCTTCCCCCGTCCACCCTCCTCCAGCAAAAGAAAGAGCATTAGTTAAAAAAACAAATGAAGGAAAATTCCCCAAAGAACCTTAGCAAGGAACAAGAAAAACATCCATTGTAAACAGCGGGTGGGTCTTCTGACAGGCTTTGTTTGCAAATGATAACAATTACAGGTAATTTTTCATTTCAATTGGAAGAACAGGTATTAAAAAAAAAGGAGAGCAAGAGAAACAGAGAGTGAGTGAGATTTCCCGAGTGCCTTATTCCCTCCCAGGTCTACAACCTAACAGGAGTGCAGAGAGCTCGGTAGTTTCTTCTTATTCCATTAAGTGAGATCTAATTGTGTCTCTTCTGTCTGTTGGNCCTCTCCTCCCTCCCCTTCTTCCCCCATCCCCCAGTCTTCTCATAACTGAAGGGTAGAAATACAGAATTTTCTCAAATTCATCTAAAAGCCCAACATGCTTTGAACACGAAACACTCTTGGTTTCGCTAGATGCTAATGAATATTATTAAGCTAATCTTCCATTTGTTTTCTAATTATGTGTCAGAAAACACTTGCAGTGGCAGCTGAGGCAACTGCCAGGGTGCATTTATTTATCTTCCAATCCTGTGTCTACTGACCGCCTATAGCACAGAGTGATTAGGATCAAATAAAAAGGGATAAAAAAATCAAATTTTTTTGCAGCTTGATTACTGTTCTTTTCCAAGTTCATTAACTTCTGTATGACATTTGACTCTATTTTAAGAACTGATAAAATGGAGTTATTTAGGCCTCCTGTGAGACATTCTGACATAATACAAAAATGAATGCAAGAAGTAATCTGTGGCTGGACTGATCCACTGTACTGGCTCTGGCTGAGATGAAGCTAATTTTCCCCACAGCAGCCCTTGTAGTGCCATGCTTCGCACTGGTGGTTAGAAAGGTGTTGATAACACACCAGTGTTTTAGCTACTGCTGAGCAGTGCTGGCACAGCATCAG
>VZTZ01036879.1:41005-93320 GCA_013400955.1 Drymodes brunneopygia | reverse complement strand
AAGAAAAACATCCATTGTAAACAGCGGGTGGGTCTTCTGACAGGCTTTGTTTGCAAATGATAACAATTACAGGTAATTTTTCATTTCAATTGGAAGAACAGGTATTAAAAAAAAAGGAGAGCAAGAGAAACAGAGAGTGAGTGAGATTTCCCGAGTGCCTTATTCCCTCCCAGGTCTACAACCTAACAGGAGTGCAGAGAGCTCGGTAGTTTCTTCTTATTCCATTAAGTGAGATCTAATTGTGTCTCTTCTGTCTGTTGGCAGATGCGGTTTCTACATAACAACAGCCCAGAGACAGAGCTGCCTGATTAATGCCTCCAGCTGTCATATGCCCCATTATCTGTGCATTTGCATAACTTAATGGTTTAGGACAGGGGAGAGAGGATGCTTAATTTAATGTTTAGCAGGCCCTTGATAGCTGAATAATTTAAGAACTGTCAAGGGAGGTCAGTCCTAGAGCGATTCAGCAAGACAGCCGTGATTTCTGAATATCATTAAAATCCTTACTTAGGATAATTTGAGAAAAAAAAAAAGAAGGGGAGCATGGAAAAACAACAATGCCTGAAAGGAGGCCCTGCTTTTCTGTTAACCATTTCTGCCCTGAAGATTAGGAGAAACACTTGTGGAAAAAAACACATCAATAAATCTCATGGACAAGAGAGAAAGGGGTTAACCCTATACNACTCTATTTTAAGAACTGATAAAATGGAGTTATTTAGGCCTCCTGTGAGACATTCTGACATAATACAAAAATGAATGCAAGAAGTAATCTGTGGCTGGACTGATCCACTGTACTGGCTCTGGCTGAGATGAAGCTAATTTTCCCCACAGCAGCCCTTGTAGTGCCATGCTTCGCACTGGTGGTTAGAAAGGTGTTGATAACACACCAGTGTTTTAGCTACTGCTGAGCAGTGCTGGCACAGCATCAGTGCAGGCTCTCCAACATTTCCCCTTCACCAGTGAAGATGGGCAAGACGTTGGGAGAATGCAGCCAGGGAGCTGACCCAAAGTGACCAAAAGAATATTCCATACCATATAGCATCTGCTTAACAATATAACCTAAGGGAAAGAGGGAGGAGGGGGAGCAGGCTTTTGTTATTATTACATTTGTCTTTTAGTGCCATCACTATGCAACTGGAAGCCCCACTTCCTGGAAAGTGACTGGACATCATCTGCTGATGGGAAATAAAACACAAAACTTTGCTTTTCCTTTGCTTCCAGGCACAGCCCTTGTTTTTGCTTTATTAAACTGCCTTTATCTTGGCCCACAATTTTTTTCCCCCATATTATTTTCTCTGCCATGTTCTACTGAGGAAAGGAGTGGTGGAGATACTTGGTGGGCAACTGACATCATCCATCCATCCATCCATCCATCCATCCATCCATCCATCCCCTATCTATTTGGTAGCCAAATCAAGGACTTGCTCAATGAGTCATGGAATCATAGAATCTTAGAGTAATAGAATGGCTTTGGTTAGAAAGGACCTTAAAGGTCATCTAGTCCCCTGCCATGGGCAGGGACTCCTCCCAATAGACCAGGTATCTCAGTGCTCAGCCTGGCCTTGAACACTCACAGGGATGGTGCATCCACAGCTTCTCTGGGAAACCTGTTCCTGTGCCTCACCACCCTCACAACTAACAAGTTTTTCCTAATATTTGATATGAACCTTTCCATTCTCAGTTTGAATCCATTCCTCCTTGTCCTGTCTCCACATGCTCTTGTAAAGAGTCTCTCTCCATGTTTCTTGCAGCTCTCTNACACTGGTACTGATGCAATTTTGGTTTGCCCTTTTCCTTTTATATGTTCTCTGTATTCTTCACACATACATTTGTAGTTCTGTAGCCTATTGTATCAATAGCTCGTTTTCCCAGTAGTTTTCCATGGTTTTTCCCTAGGCAGAAAGACAAAACAAGTTCCAGAGCTCCAAGCCCTGGGGGTACAAGATCCCTGTCCCATCTTGGTTCTTCCTGGGAACCAAGGCCGAGAACAACTCTTCAAGATACATCTTCATAAAAAAAGTACAGCTAATACCAAGGCAGGGGTCTCCAGAGAAGGGGCTTTACCTGGGGGAAATTCCACCACCAGCTGTCCTCCTAATTGGTGCTTTTTTGTCAATTATGCTAATTTGCTAAATGTATTAAAACTCTACTCACCTCATGTGGGTGGGCTTTTGTGGACATCCTTCCATAACTGCCCCTGAAGGCCCTGAAGATCCACTTTTTATATTACCTTCCATATTAAATTGAGTTTCCTTTCTAGGTTGGAAACAGCAACAGTACCAGTATAGTCCCATGAAGGACTTGTCACTGATGTCCATCAGGACTCTGAGCCATGGACTACTACCTTTTGGATGCGGCCATCCAAATTTCTTATCCCTCTAACAGTTGAATCCATCTCTTTCCAATTTAGAGAGAAGGATGTTTTGGGCAACAGTATCAAAAACCTTACAGAAATCCGGAACAATATCATCTGTAGCCTTTCCCTTTTCCACTGATATAGTCACCCCATCATAGAAGGTCACTGAGTTGGTCAGGCAGGATTTGCTCTTGATGAAGCCTTGACAGCTGTACTGAATCACCTCCCTGTCCTCCTTGTGCCTTAGCACAGCTTCTAGGAGGATCTTCCCAGGCACAGAGGGGAGAGAGTCAGTTGGTAGTTCTCAGGCTCCTCCTTTCTATCCTTTTTAAAGATGGTCACAAGGTCTCCCTTTTATCCAATCCCCTGGTACTTCACCTGACTGCCATGACTTTTTAAGTATCATGGAGAATGGCTTGGAAGCTATACCAGTGAATTCCCTCAGGACTCTGGGATGCAGCTCATGAGGTCCCACGGACTTATGTACCTTCAGGTTCCTTAGGTCTGAAATAACTGATCATTATTTACAGTAGGCGGTACTTCAGGAGAAAGATGCTGTGCTATTTTGTTTGAGTACATTGTGTTTGTCCGGCCCTGTCATCCCCTCTCCCAAAACAGAGCTCAGTCCTTCCTGAGATCTGGCACTTTAAAGTCCATATAGTTAGGATTTAAACAACTTCAAAACACAATGATTGATGATTCTGTTAAGAGCACTATTTGATAGACTCAGTGTAACTTAGTGGAATGGCATGATTTGCATTTACTGGATGAGTCTGCTTTTTCCTTGTGGTAGGCAAGCTGACTTTCTAGCCAGCACTTTGCCCCTAAACACTTCTTTTTGCATATGTTCCTGAGAAACCAGGTATTTGCTGGCCTTACCCTCTTTCTTCAATTTCTGTGTGTTCTGCTTTGCCCAGCTCAGTTCACCTGACTCTAACAGAACCCTCCATGATTTTCCTTGGGTTCATTGTGTGGGTCCTTCTTGTAATTGGCTTTTTGACAGAATTTGCCTTGCTTTAGCCAGTCAATTCTATAAAATATCTGAATAGCTAATTTGATTTCTGATTTAATTCCCATGGTGTGTAGGCAATTGCAAATGTGCTGATGATAAAGAATCTGTTAAACTTCCAAAACCTTGTCTCAGTGTGTTTGTATGCACAGTCCATATGCATCTCTACACACAAAACTATGTACATACAACTGGGTGAATTGCCTCAATTTTTTCCCCCCATGTTCTTAAACCAACAGCTCAGAGCACCATCTGACATTGGAGCACCTAGTGTTTCTCTGATATTTAGAAAAAAGTGTAGGGAAAATTGAATTGGAGGATTACATTGACTTGAAGGAGAACAATTGCTATGGCTGTTTGGCAGCTGCCCAAGATTTTATAAGGGTTTGAATACCTCCTATCTTTGTGCTGTTGAAATTTCCTTCTAAGTAATTTTTGTCTTGACATTTTATAAATATGGAAAAGCAACAATTGTCAGCTGAATTAATTATTCAACTGGTTTAGTCTGTAGATAACAACCTGTGTCTTCACCAGGCAGTTACACTTGACAATGACATTTGGTGGGGTGGGGTAGTTAGAGCTTTAACAGCATGGAAAGGAGAGAGAAATCTGCTTCTCTGTTTAGTGGGCTATTTTGTCCTTTTTATGATCTTTCACCAAAGTATGCAATACTCAGCAGAACAGGATGAGTTGCACGTTTGTTGGGTGTTGTGTGGTGACTTTCATACACAGAACTGATCCATGATAGGAAAGTCATGGATAGCTCTGGTTTGTACTATTGAGGAAAAGAGAGATGATACTGGCTTTTTTATTGCTTGTTTGTTTAGCTGCATTACTGTTTCTTTCTCCCAGAAAGCAAGGGTTTTTTTACTCACTGGTGGTTATAATGTTTGATTTTCTTTCCAGTTGCTTTGTTTTAAAAGAGGAAATTGAGAAACAAACCTGCATTGTGGGTCTCAGTTTCTGAGAGGTAAATTTCCATAAGGTTCGTTTTTGGCCACTGCCTTTTTGTAGCTTCCTAGCAGGAAATTGATTAGAAGCAGTGTGAAGCTGAAGTAGAAACTGGGATCTTTCATTTGGTGGAAACATGTAGTTCCAGGTTAGAGAACTCAGTTTTAAACATGTAGTCCTGCTCTGTTGGCCTTACAGTTATTTTGCTCATTTTTTTCAGAGACAAATTTAGTATTAATGCTGGAAACCCCTAATGACAAGGCTATCCTTTTCTAGGCTTCTGCTAACAGAACAAGAGTAAGAAAAAAAATGGGAAGCACAAAAATCCTTATGCTTGCTAACATAAATCATCACAGTAGTTCCAATCAGCACATATGGTATGGTAACATTGCCCATTGCTTTGAGACCCTCTAATGGAAGACCATATGGGCTTCTGCTGCATCAAAACACAATAGGCCTGTGTTTAGAACTCCACAGTGACCTGGATTCAGAACTTCCTTGCTTTTATTGGTTTGTGCGTCTGCATGAACATTTTTTCTCCCAGCACAGTGGGTATTTTTTTCTCTTCTTTTTCTCATTCCTTTGTTCAGTGACAGATTCCAATGGGACAAGCGAGACAATGCTGTGCCTGTGGTTTTTGCATTTCATGTGATTGCCTTTGCGCATTTTGTGATATTTACAGATTTCAGAAATAGTAAGAGAATATTACAACTGGATGACTTCATCAGAATAAATTAATGGAGAGAAAAAGTATTTCCTTTTTTACTGGTGCATCTTTTTTGAATGACAGAAATTTTTTTGGAATCATGGAAATTAAGGTGTCATCCTGAGAATTTCCAGTGTTTCATGGTCACTGTCCTGCAAATGTCACTCTGTCCTATGGCTATGCTGAAAGAGCTGAAACACAAAATGTTGTTAAAACTGTAGTATCAGCATCTTGTAAATTTATTTATCTAAAGACTTATACACTATTACTGAAGTAGGCATAAAAAATACCCCTGAATCTAAACACTTCCAGCACACTGATATTTGGTACTAAGGATGTTTGCTATAGGTAGAACATAGGTCCCTTCTTTTACCACATTAACTGATCCCTAAAAATAATCAATCACAATCTCTTTTTTTTTTTCCTCCTGGGAAAACATGTAAATCCTCCATGGATCCTACACTGTTCTCATTCAAAAGATTCTCTTTCTTTTCAGTCATGTGCTTTGGCTAGTCATTTTACTGCCCCCCCTTGGCTGACTTCAGGCCCCCTAAAATCCATTTGACTTACATCCCATCAACTGGTAACCGGTCTTCAGCTCAGTCCCCGGGTGGAGTAGGATAGCTGAGATCCTCCATTTCCTACTCCTGTCTCAGAACAGGAGCAGACAGTTGGTTGCCTTTCCAGGACTGTACTGTGCAGGTGACAAATGTAAAACAATACTCCTCCTCCTCCTTCTCTTGAATTATGTGTTAGGCATGGATCAAGGCTAAATCTATCAGTTTTTTGGAAGTATGACAAAAGTGTAGTGACCAAGGGCTATGCATTCACCAAGGACCTTCCAAACCCAGAGTAAGACAGAGGACAGCAGATGGGTGTGGAGGACAGATGGGGACATTGTTATTAACACAATGATAAAGAGTGGCTGGCTGGAGAACAGTTTCCCTTTCTGTTCCCAAAGTGGACAGGTTTTCTCTGGCAGCTGGAGCTAGCTGGTGGGAATGAGAACAGCCAGAGGAGGGCAGATGTCTTCACATTGGTGAGCAGGGAAATAGGGCATAAAGCTCCCTTCAAGTGATGGCTCTTCTGCATCCAGGATAGGTTTAAATTGATTTTGCAGACAGGGGTTTTGAGAAGCACAAGGTTCAAATGGCAGTGGATGTATATGGAAGCAAAAGGGGATGAAATTAGTTGAGAAAGGGCTCAAACCAGGGCAGAGGGGTGCATAGGTGGACTGACGCAGAAAAGTCAGGTATAACTTCCTAATAATATAAGCATATTTCTGTCAGTTTTCTATTAGAAATATTACTGAGCAAGAACACAAGTTTAGCAATCTAGTGAAGCTAGATTAGAAAAAAATATCATCATTCCATCATCAGGTAACTGTTTATTTTGTAACTGCTTCTTCTGTAAGTGATATTTCTTTGATGGTCATGCTGTGTGAATTCAAATTGAATTGTAATACTTGACATTACTTTACAGTATAATAAGTAATAAGTTAAGTAGTCAGCATAGCCCTGAAGTCTGGGTTATATTTAAGTGGAGAAAAGGTAGAGATGAGTATTTTTGATAAATAATTGCTCCAGGTATTTCACCTGCTCATATTTTTTTTAATTTCCTTTTAGGACTTCTTTCTTCAGTGCTCTGCCACACCTATCAAGATCCTCTACTCCTATCTATTTTTAAGGTTTGGACTAATTCAAATAAGTCTCATAACTGTGTGAAGTTCTTGATTTTAAAACATGGACCTGAGAGTTCTGTGAAAGCTGGCAGAATGAAAAGCAATTGCTGATACAGACCTGTTCAGAAGCAGAAAGGAACAGGGAATCTGCTTCTCTTCTATCCTTCTGAACCAGAGGGGTTTCCTTCAAATCTCAAAATTAGGTTTTGTTTTAGGGAAAAATTCCAGTCAGTACTTGCTCTTGTAAACCAATTTCAAAACATAAATCTTCTGATAAATGCTTGATCTCCTGCATATATATTCAAAAAAACTTTTTGATTCTGTCTTTTTCTGTCACACAGAAAACATGAGAAATCTCACATTCATTTCCTTCCACTCATACATGTAGTGGAAGACAATGCAAACATTCTTCAGCTGTGCTAGATATTACCTTGATGAAAATTTAAAAATAAAATACCCTTTTCCCTCTGTTTCCAGAGGTGATTAGGATGACAAGTTAATCAAGACTTCATCTGAGCCTTCCATTGTTCAACTCATCATTGCATATCTCTTCTGATGCAGCTGTCCATTCCATTCAAAGCAGACTTTTTAAAAGGACTCTGGATCTGTTGCAGATTTACTTCACTGAAATATCCCTTAGCCTTTTCCTTAACTAGCCACATATGGATTAAAACCCAGAAAGTCTGCAGGTGTCCCAGAGAGGTGGCTATTAAGAGCATAGCTGGAACGACCTCAGTGCCCTGAACTGAAATCTCAGGAGACTCAGAGAGAGCTCTTGGCAGAGTGTCGTGATTCCCTGTGACCTGGGGAAATCACTTACACTCCCTCTGCTCAAGGCGCTCCTCATTTGCAAAAGAAGAATCTCTCTTTGCTTTAAGGGTCCTGCACCACTAATGGCAGTGAGTGCTCAGCTTCTGTGCTGATGGAAGTCAGTCAGGTATAGGCTGGTAGTCTTTAGCTTGTCTTGTGCCTTTTGGAGTGCAATGTGCAAAGAACATAACTTTCCTATACCACCCACTGTACGACACAAAATTCACAGGATCTAAATGAGTATCCAGAAAATTATATTTTGTGATGAGACTGACAGTTATGAAGAACAGAGGTGGTTACAGATAGTCTTTCAAGAGATAGAACAATCTGGTTCAAAGCCCTGGATATCTGAAAACTACCCATGAGCTCAGAAGAGAAGCTAGTTACAATCTCCTGCTGCCTTGACTGTATCCTGGGCTGCCCTGCAGACTGAATGAGGGAAGAGAATGGTATTTTGTATGTATTCAACTGCTGTTTCCCTTTTGTTAGCATCTTCTGTAGCTGGCACAGAATGAAAGGACATCTATTTAAAAGCGTTGTTTGTCCTCCAAGGTTTTCACGATAAATGCACAGATTACGGCAAATTTTCTTCTCTCACCAATATGAAATTTTACTTTTAAATGGACTCTAATATTAATAAAATCCTCATAAACCCTGACAGTGTAACAATAGTGATTTATTGCTCAGCCATCAAAATAAAGAAAATATGTCCAAAATAATTTTTTTCCAAGGAGCTCTATCAGAAATCTCTTTAAAATGTTACATGAAATGGATGCTGTGAAGACTGGGCTAAAATAAGGGCTGGTCAGCTCAGCCTGAAGTAGAAGTATCTCCAGTCAAGTCACTGTTTCTCTGTCTTTAGTTTTATAGATTAAAGCCCATCAGGAATACAGTTCTGTCTTAAATCTGTTCTGTGTCATGAGTAATAGATTTTCAGTTCCCAAGGGATCAGAATAATTAAATGTATTCAAATTTAACTCAACATTTAATACTTAATTTTATTACTAAATTCAGAGTTTCTTTTGAGTAGCATATGTGGAAATCTAAGAGAATGGAAATGGAAACCAAGAAAATCCATCTAAAGGACCAGCCTTTGAAGCGGCTCAATTTCTCTGTTCTGGTCAACAGCCTATGAGAAGATGCCTTAAAAGAAAGAAATTCTGAGCTTCCATCTTTACACAAATTCCTGTTGTAATGAACCTCTATGAGCTGTGAGGTGTTCAAGTACTTGTTTTTACTGACCGTGTACCAAGTTAGTTACATATGTGCATTCCTGTGCTGGCAGCTTCTGTTAACTTTCAATAAAGGAGGAAATGATTTCTTCAACAGTACCTACTTGAACAATATTTCATTTGATATCTACGTGAAATGAGCCAGGAAACACGAGGCAGTTCTGTTCCCCACAATAATAATGGTGGCAGAAAAGGGAATTGTTTGCCACAGGATCATGGGATCAAAAGAACAGGCAAGGTGTGAATAAGCATGGAGACTAAATATTAAAGTGTCCCTAAAGCTGCTCTCACTTTGCCAAGCTGATGCAGAGAAGCTGGTAGGTAGCTTGAGGAAGGCTGTGTTTTTGTTTTGTTTCTTGTCTGAGCAGAGGTCAAAAAAACATGATAGATTCTTGACCTACTAGACACTGAAGAAAAACTGCTGCTAAATGTCACCTGTAATAGTATTTCAGTTGTATCCTGAGGAGAATGTGGTAGGTGCTAATTGTGCTGGGAACCTGGTGATCTATTTTTCACTGTGAATGTTAGCTTATAATTTGTGCCCTTACTGAATTTTTGAAACATGATTCAATAAAAAATTAAATTGTTGCCCTGCCACCTCTGTCAGCACAATGCTCTGTCAACTATTGAAGTTCGGCTTCTCACTTTGCAGACATTAAAAACCATTAGTACAGGCAGAGCTATTTTGTTCAGCTGAAGAAATTATCCCTCCATTTACCTTGCCCTCAAATTCAGGACTGTGAACATATTTCTGATCGGGGTGAAAAAATTCTTGGCTTATCCTAACAAGTATGAGTGAAAAGTTCTGGGTTTAAGGAATCAAGTGCAGTAATTAAGGTCTTGCAAGCAATTGTATAGTATCAAATCAAGGCCAAGAATGAAGCCAAATTCTTACATTGCAGAGACCCTTTACAGTTTCTCCTGATATGCAGCTTTCCAAAGCACATTCAATAAAAAACATTGCAATTTTGCTTCACCTGCAGAGTAAGAGGGTCTTGAGAGATCTACATAACGGCAAGAAAAGGGTCAGACTAAGAACACTGCTGGCACAATGTAATATACTGCTTTTTGCTCTCTGAAACTGTGCTGCTTATTCCCAGTTGTATTAAAAAATTAAATATTAAGAAATTGTTTCATGTGGAGGTATGCAGTGACCAATGAATATGTGGTAGAATGAGACATAGGGATATACTTCTCCTTTTCTTACTCCTCCCTGGCTTCTTGCTTGTAGTCACCACAAGGAACAGGACACTGGTTTAAACCAGTGTTCACTTCTCTGATACATGCATGCGTATCTATCACAAGGGTGAAAAAACAGTGAGAATGGTAAATATAGTCAGCATTTAATTTAAATTTTTCTGTTGCATTCATGCCAACAGCTAATTAACACTGATTAGTGTTAACTTCCCTCTGTCTCCTTCTAACAGAGCACTGTGCATTCACCAGCTTTGTTTTTTGTTTGTAAATAATTTGTCTAAACTAAAGCAATTAAAAAATGCCTCCTCACTCTTGTCAATAGAAAAGACATGTGTGTTACTCACTTTATCAGCCAGTCAAGCAATGCTGTTTCAGAGCCTGATCTGGGGTCCATGGAAGGACTCCTACCAGGTTAAACATGTTTAAGACCAAGCTCTTAGCAATGGCAGCATTTTAATAAATCACAGTCTTGCAACCTCTTTGATGGGCTGCATACCTTTGTGCTTCTCTATAGCCTGCTAGCTTTAGGGTTTTCTTTGTTTTTTAAGGATTTTATTCTACCCAAGCAACCCTGTCTTATGTTCTGTACAGCCTCACTGAACCTAAATAGAGTTTTACAGATTGTAAGTCAGAACTGACTCTGATTCTCTGATGTTGTCTTTTTCTGATCCAAAGTTCACTGTCATGCTAGCTTATCTCTTCCCCTCATCTGCTTTCAAAATTTCATTTCTCTTTTATTTCTATGTTTCCAGAGCTCTGGCCCCATCACTCAGCTGCTAAGTCTCTGTCTGTGTCTATTGGGCTGCCTTCTTCCTCTCAACTGCCAGATCTTTGCTGGCTCCCAGCAATCTCCTTTCCATCCTCAAGTGCCATAATGTATTTGCTGCTATTTAGTGAATTAATAAAGATGGGTAAGCCCACACTCTTATTGTCTCCCAGCATTCCTAGATGGAGAGCATGATAAGTACAAGCCAACCCAATATTTTCTTCTGAGGAATCATAAACTCTTAATTGGCATGCCCTTCCAGTTCTCCAAACTAGATAGGACCATATCCTCTGACAGTAACTTGACAATACTCCATTGATTTCAACAACCTTACTTTAACGGTGACTGAAATTTACACCTTAGTATAAATGGAGCTTGTGTTTCACATAAATCACTAGAAACTAGTTAGATGTATGGCAAATTAAATTAAATATCTGATGTCAAATTGCTGCAAGTTCCCAAATTAGTGCTGATTAATAGCAAATCTTAAATTTGTGTTTGAAGTGAAATTAAAATTGCCATTATCTAATGGAAATAGGTCTGTACTATATCTTCAGTGACAGTCATGAGTTTAATAATCAAACAAACCACTGGATGTCTCTACTGTGCCACATCAGTCCAGTTAAAAAGTTATATATCAGGCACAAAAGCCTAGTTACAAAAGAAGGCAATTTAAATGTGGAAATACTTGACAGGACAGAGATTTGAGATTAATCTCTCACTGGATATGCTATGAACCTCTATGGTGCAGTAAAATTTTACTGATTCTTACGAATAAGGAAATTCCTTTTCCTTTTATAATTTAGATGGTACCTGTTCTTCACAGGTATAGAAAACTACAAATCTCAAAATGGGGTGATTTTTGATTGTTTTTATTTCTTTAAATCAGCTGAATGGCATTCAGATTTGAACTTTAGTCTTCCTTCTTCAAACACCTTCCTAATGCCTTATTCCTTTGCTGTGCCTCTCCATGGACCAAAGATGATGGAGATAGTGCTCTGGAAACTCTAAATGTTAATTAAGTAACAAAAGGCTATGTGAGAACCGAGGCAATTTAAAACAGAAAGGATAAAATCATAAAGACAGGAATACCTAAGGGTGTCAAATGTATTACATTTGCTATGTGCTTATATATGTAAGGGAAAGGGGATGAACCCTCTGATAGATACCAGCTGGATTTAGTCACCATGGCTACACAAGATTTATTCTGGCTGTCCCTTCAAGCTGTTTTTCCAGTGAGAAGGATTACAGGGCTGTGAGGTTCCTGTGGGGCAGGCACCACATTACTTCTGAGACAGGCTGGCAGCAGTACATCCAGACACCTGATGAGAAGGCTACAGGCATTTCCTCAGTCAGATACTTCATCAGGTACAGGAAAGGCTGTGCTTGAAAGTGAGGCTGGTTCTGTTTGCTTGGCATCCTGTGCCACTCTCTTGAGGGCTGCATGTATTCTGTATCAGAGTGTGCTAGGTTGCTGAAGGATTCCAAAAGCACATAGTGGGTAGCATTGTGCAGAGTGGGTGTTCTGTACACCACATTAAATCGTTACTATATGACCCAAGTTGTTTCTTCCAGTCTTCTTTTGATTTGAAGTTAAAAAAATGAAGCATCAAAATTAATAATAAACACCACCACCATGCGATTTCAATTTATCACAAAACTACCCATCTGTCAGAGTAGTTATAAGCCATTACCAGTATGAATGCTTTTACTTATTTGCAGTCCTTCACACAGTCACTTCCACTTCTGAAGATGAATCAGGATGTGAAAAATGTGCTCCTGGTTTGAGAACTGGGAGTTATGACAGTCAAACGTTTGTTTGCCATGCCAGTAATGACGATTCACTGGCATCTCTAGTATAGCTCCTGGGTATTCATGCAGAAGAGATGCCATGTGTGATGCTAGAAGGCAGTGGTGGCAAATTATTGTGTTAGGCTAGCAAACTGGGAATTTACAGTGTGTTGTCAGATACTCATGAATTATTCTTATCGAGAAAAAGGTAATAAATGGGGGCTAGATACTCTTATCTCAGTCTTAATAATCATGACTGTAGTTGGTACTTCCATTTGGGTGGGTTTTTTTGTTTGTTTGTATTCTTTTATTTTTAAACCCATAAAAATGTTGGAAGAGAAAAAGCAATTATTTATAATGCTGGTGGATTCAATTTTACTCCATCCCAAAACTTTGGTTTGAGCAGAGCAGTTGAGTTTTAAAAAGACTGCTCTGCCCTCCTGCATCTGTAATAAATTCATGCATAGCAAAGTTTAAATATGCAGCTTCAGGGAACAAAGGAAGCCACTAAAATGTAGATAAATCAACAGCTTTTGTTCAAAGGAACCTTTTCACCTCTTCAGTGGCATGGTACTTGCAAGAAAAAAACCCCAATATTTTGAATTTTATCCTGCCTTTTATCCAAAGGACTTCGCAAAAAAAAAAAGGAATAAATTAGTTCCCCTCATGGTACAGTGTTTGCAAATGTTGATATTTCACTTTGAAGGGGGTGTAGGTCAAGACAAAATGAGGAACAATGGTTTCTTGAAAGTCTGACATAGGCAACCTGTACTAAGAGCCAGGAATTCAACCTGGATTATCATAAGATAAAAGTCTCCTGTTTACTGGTTTTTGGAAATGAAGTCATGCAGAGGACAAATCTCTAAAGAATCTAGTCTACTGGTAATGGCAGATGATGAAAAATCACCAGTTGACTGCAGGTATTTCTGCATTGAGAGTAGAATAAAAGTAAACGTACGTTAGCTGTATTGGCAAACACACTGCTCTTGGCTTGAGCTAGGTCAGGTCTGTAACTATGAGTGTGGCAATGCCTGATCTCATTGGGGATTTAGTTCTTGCTCTCTGTGTCTGTTTGAGACCCATAGAAAGCTAATAAGTGTGTCCTCTTACCTTGCAGAACCCTTGCAAGGATGACTATATGGATATTAACAGATTTCAGGTGCTTAGCTGAATCTGCCAAAATAAACATTGCATGTTTGGCCAAATATCTTACTTGCTTTGTCCAGATCCCAGTATACCTTGACTCATATTGCGCAGATCAGACATAAAAATTTAGTCCTTTTTCCCACCTGTGGCATTTCTCAAATATACATTTCTTAATCTTAAATTTACACACATTTTACTTTTCCAGAATAATCAGGTTTGCAGTTTCCCTTGGGGAGAATATTTGCTACTTCAGTAAATTTCCTGACACTCATTCTGAACATCTTCTTGAGTTGGTATCCATTCAAACCAATATACTTTATGCATTCTCTAAGTAACTCCATTTATTATGTTTTTCTAGCTTTAGAATATTTGACATCTCCTACTATGTCTCCACACTACGCACTGAGGTGTCACTTAGCCAGGCTATCATGCAGAATTAGCTCCTATAATTCTGCCTCATTATTCACCTGTGGAACCTTAGTTTTTGGGAAGCTCTGGTCAGACAGCTCCACCTGTTTGTCAACGTATTTTGGACTGTGGATTGAATGCAATGTGACAAATGTGAATATATGAGAAGTGTACAAGGCAATGACAAGCCCATTTCAGTTTCCTCATGTGACACACCAAGCACTTCTTTTCCCTGTTTTGTATCATAAAAAGCTCTTCATAATGAGCATTGCTGTCTCCTACCTCTCCTCCATCCTGCACAACCAGCCCAGAGTATTTCTGCCTGGAGAGTATATCTTCCACCACCCTAGTGAATGCTTATGTCTCTTCATTAGCTTTCATTGAGCTCACTGAACTGTTCCCAGTGAATTACTAAAGACACCTTCTTTGTCACCACTCTCTGGTTCCTGAGCTGTTGTCCATCCTGAACAGCTTTAAACAGCTGCTTCCAGCCCTTCATCCAGCACAGTTTTTTGTGTGCGTGTGCTGTCCTCAGATTGTGATGGCATCCTGCTATTCTACCTATGGAAGTAACTTCTCCAGATGCTTTAACCCATGAGGATTGGCCTGTCTGTCCAGGAGAATCCAGGGCTCTCTCTCCAACTGTGGCGGGACTTGTTTCTGCTGTCCTCAGATCTCTGCTGTGAGCCCACAGCATGACTAAGGTGGAAGTAAATGATGAGCTGCAGCCTGCACCTCTTCCCTCCATGCCAAGGAAGCTCTCTACTGGAGCACGGCAGTCACCCCCTGCCTCCTGCATTGCCAGGCTTTCGGCACGGCCGCCAAGGGCTGTGCCACGGCCCCGAACAGGCTGGAGGGCGGGATGCGTCCGCTTAGATTTCTGAGGCACTGATGGGCCTGAGAGTCTGATTGCAGTCAAAGTGAACTAATGGTATTGCCAGAGGATATTGAGGAAGGAGGGGAAGAGGGGCAGGCAGAGCTGCCTTTGAGACAGGAGGCTGCAGGAGGACTGTGAATTTTACCACGCTCCTAAGAGGCTTTTAATGGTTTGCTTCACGGCCTCATTAAGAGAGCAGTGTTAGAGCTTCGAAAAGAGCCTCTGCAGTTTCTGTGCTGGGTGGGTAATGCATGTCACAACATGTATCTATAGCAAAGCAAAGGAGTGCAGAACTGTGCTGTATGGTTGGACCCCAAAGAAAAGTGCTAGAACATTTCTTCTTTCACCCTCTACTCTGAATCCTTGCAATAATTAGCTGAAGTAAAATGAATATTAGCTTATGCTTAACTGCCTTTCCAGCATGTTACTCTGCATTGACCCAGTAGTGCTAAACCAATTATTTTTTGAACTTTATGGCTTTAAATAATCCACTGCTTTAAAACTCCCTCTACCCCTCAGCTACTTAACCGCAGGCCCGACTGCCCTAAATCCTTTTCTTATACTTTGTAGCTTTTTAAGCAAGCCCCCTCTTTAAGCAGACATAATCCCTTCTCTGTAGAAAACATGAAAGACCTTGAACAAATCAAGATTTCTCCATGGAGAATTCAGCTAATCCTCTGCTTAGCTCCTAACAAGGAAATCCATCTCGTCACCAAGCACCCCATTACTAGAAGTAATGCCTGACTTGAATAACAAGCACATTATTGTGCTTTAATTGTAGCACTGCTCTGTCACATGGAGAAGTTGGAAAGAAACGTGACTCGGCTCCTCCAGGAAAGACAGGTCACGCTTTTTTGTTGTTGTTCACCTTACTGTGATTTAAAAGCAGATTAAATTAACTATTAATATGAATTGCACATGCTTCAGATTAGATGAAACAGCTGTACTGTAGGTCTCTAGTACACTCTATTATAAAACAAGTGCTGTTACACTGGATTACTATTCTCCTTTACGTTGTCTTTTGACTGTTGTGAAATTCGTATGCCTGGCCTTGAAGGGGTATAATCATGCCTTTGGGGAGAGGGAGGCATCAGATATTTGGTCACAGAAAATTATGTTAGTGTTAAAGCAGAGTGAAAGCAAACTAATCCACAACATGGATGCATGGTCAGCACTTTTTCCCAGAAAGGCTCTCAGCAGTATGAACTGGCTACTGCTGCAACAGTCGAGAGCAGACAAAACATTTTGTCGCAAAATAAGTGCATGGGTCAAAAAGAATGGAAGGTGCCACTCCAGCTCTGGGGTAGTGGTGCTAGCAGTGGTGTAGCTGCTCACAAAATGGAAATGGGAAGAGGACACCTGGTACAGGTCACGGCATGATCTTGGGGCTGACCTCATGGGCCACTGGCTATGATAGTCATTGCAATTACTTCTTGGATCCTTGTGGTCCAACAGCCACGGCTGAATCAGAACCGAGCAATACTGTGGGGAGCAATACTGTGTGCACCTCACCACATGCGCTTCATGAGCTTGGGGGGACACGTGGCTTCCTCTTCAGCTTGCACAGGTCTGGGGAGAGCTGTCCACTGCATTTCAACCACAGCTGTAGAGGCAGATACACAGCCAGGGGCCAGTGTGTGAGGGCTGAGCCCTGAACAGGAAATGCACCTCCTGCCTGATGCACTCATGTAAACCCCCACTACCTCTGGTTTAGTCTCTTAATCAGCTCCATGCCATGGAATTAGTGTGCTTCTCCTTGCCGATGTGAAGCTCCTCTAGGTGCCCTGAAGCAGTGTGGGACTATAGGTGAGTCCCCATTTTTTTTTCTGGATTACGAAGACCAAACTCATTTGGAAGATGTCTGGTTGAACTCCTGAATAAAACAAGGAAATATCTTTGGTGCTGTTTTTCAGAGCTGAGAGAATTAACTGTGAGAATGGCAACTCATTTCTACACCTGATAAAAGCATACGTATATTGCTACACAAGAGTGATTGCAACCAGAGAAGAGGAAATGCTGTCTATTCAAATGTGATGAGAAATTAGGATGAAATGCCTTTTTCATTCAGGCATGGTCTATCATCTGATGTGGAGAGCATAGGCTGCATGTTTATTCTCTTGGTTTATAATGTGCTTTTTTTTCCTCTCTGTACAACAAGGTTAGCTGTGGCTGCTGCTGTAGTTATGTCTCTAGATTCCAAAGTATAACACTGAGGGATGGGTGGGATGGGGGAGCATTATATGGATTTAATGTGACATTAGGTAAATTCTGAGCAAGATTTTAATTACAGTGGTTATGGCAAATTTTTCTGCTGTGGGAGATGTCAAGAATCCTCCTATATTTAGTAACCTGAATACAAGAACCTCATTGCCTGCTCTTCCCATCTCACTCTGCATGTAAAGTGCAAAGTAGAAAAGTTAAAGGGTTGTAGTTTAAGGGGAGTTCCACTAGATGATGGTATAAATCTTCATAATGAGAAAGATCAAAGTGGTCACCTTAAGCAGGAGTTCAGGAAAAGCAAAATACCACACAACTAGAGGCAGTGACAGCCCCTGATCTTCCCCCTACTGCATTATAGTGAGGCTGCAACAATTGCATCTGTCACATGAATACCAGCAATGTCCAGCAGCATCACAGTGGGCTGTGGCACCATGCAGGCAAATTGAATGAAGGGGTAGATTTACTTGATTTAAAATCAAGTAATAATTTGCTTAAGTTATTTTGCAAATTAGACTAGGCTAACATCAATTCATTTTTAAATGATTACTATAAATGAGAGTAATTGTGTAATTATCAGCAAAGTAATTACAAAGCAGAAGAACCATTTACATGAATCTGAAATAAAAAATCAAAGCTGGGTCTTATATTCCCCCAGCTGACAGATGTCAGGAGGTTATTGTGGCACAAGTCTCAGTCTGTTTGTCTCAGGAGGAGAAAAGACACAGCACTTTGTACAGCTAGGTAGCATCTTCTGTACCTCACTTGGACTGGCAGTGGAGGCCTTGATGGAGAGTTTCATGAGGATCTTGTCAGGCAGGAGGAATCAGTTAGGTGGAAGGGCATATGGGAAAGAAAATGTCATCAAGAAAATCTGCTGGGCAGAACAATCTTTGTAATATATTAGCAATGGAGAAATGCTTGCCTTAGTCTCTTGGGAGAGTACTAAAGAATATGCCACTTCTGGATGCCAGAATACTACCCAGATTCTTCACTTTTATCTGGGGGCTAGTGCAACTCTCCTAGAATATGACTGCTCCTTGCAGCTTGAGGAATGAAAAATCCCAATTCCATTTTCATTTCCATTTCTCATTGCACTGCTTCTGCCTGAGATGGAGCTCATTTCCTTCAGAGCAGCCCAGAAAGTGCTGCATTTCTGATTTGTGCTGAGAACAGCCCTGATAACACACCAGTGCTTCAGCTACTGGGGAATGCTGCTCGCGCAGTGCCCAGGCTTCCTCTGTTTCTCCTCCTCCCTGTGCCTTCCAAATGAGCACGATCCAGGTGGGCAAGTGGCTGGGAGGGGACACAGGTGGCACAGCTGACCCCAGTGGACAAGGAGATGGCCCACGGTGCTCAGCAAGCACAGTTGCAGGAGGGAGGCAGGAGGAGCAGTGGGGCTCATGGCAGCCGTGTGCCCAAACCAGAGCTGGGTGTGCTGAGGCCCTGCTTCCTGGGAAGTGGCCGGGGGAATCCCTTGCTCTGCTCTGCCTGCGTGTGCAGCTTTTGCTTCACTGGGGAAACTGTCTGTGCCTTCATCCGTGAGTCTTCTCCCTTTCCTTGTCTTTCATTGGTACCTGGCAGAAGAGGGGAGTGAGGGAGTGGCTGGAGTGCTGTTTGGCTGATGGCTGGAGGCAACCCACCTTGTTCATGTAGTGGTTTTATTACCCTGTAGTTAATTAACTGCTACTTGTGCAATTTGTTTAATTTACGGTATGAAAAAACCCACAACCAAATCCACGGAGTGGCCAAAGTGTAAGTTAGTGATGAAATTGGACAGAGAACTCAAGAATACTGATCCTGGTATAACCAGTGGGAAGAAAATACTCTGTGTTTCTGTAATAGTTCTGCTCATTAAATCAGTATATTTCAAAAAGAAATAAGAAATCCAGAATCTTGAATTCTAGAACTCTCTGCCATACAAATATCTTATAATAAATATAAATACTTATCTCTAAGCTCTTACCAGTTCAAAGGTACAACAAAGAATTACATGCTCATCAGATTGTTTCTGAAAACATGACAGTATAATAGATATTGGTTTAATGATCTCAAGGCAAAATATTGAAAATCAGAGCTGATTTTATGTAGACAACTTTTACACACACTTTTTTTCAGAGGAGCTGGGGAAAAAAAGACCATAGCTAGGAGAGGTTTGACTCTGTGCCACACACCATCTGCTTAGCCTTTCATTTCAGCTCTGGGTGCTTTTGAAAATGGTGACCTTGATGATTCTTTTTACTTGCACAGCTTTATAAAACTGTCTTGTTACATCCTGCGGGGCTGTAACTTCTAAGAATTGAGAGCCAGACAGAATCAGCTGTTATTGTACGTGGAGGTGCTTGTTGTACAGGGCTGATTGGTTATAAATTGGACATTGAGTGCACAGGCCTCTATAAGGCATCTGAGTAATTATGGAGCAATTTGCATCCTTTCACAGATCTGCTCAGGAAAGCTGTGAATCTCTAAGCCCAGCTCAATATGCAGAGGTGTGTGTGCAGAGGCTGAACAAGTGCATAAGCAAAATGAAGTGCTATATTTGGGCTCCTCCTCTCTGACAGTAGTGATTCAAAGCCTCTGAGATGTCATGGCACTCCATTCTTTGTGCATTTGAAAATGATCAGCTGAAGTAGAGGACTGTGGTTTCCACATGGAACTGGGTTGAATCAACAGTAGTTGCTGTACTGATGCTGTGTTGGGTGTCATCTACCCAGCAGGAGCAACTCGGCTGCTTATGGGAACCACGGGAAGGAGTCACAACTTGGACCCTTCCCCTCTTCCTGCTCTTCATGACCCTTCAATGTAGCCAAAATTCATTTTTGAGAGGGTTGCCATGAGCCTGGAGCCCCAGACAACCTCTCTGGCTGCTTGCCTTGGAAATCAGCTGTCTCACAGCTGCTTCATTCTCGTTTGTGCAAAACTGGATTTCTTTCACACGCTGACCTGCTGATCGCTCCTTACTGTCATTTATTGAACTTAGCAGTTGTGCACTCTGTTTTTGTGCTTTATATAATTAGGCCTGAAACCAGCAAGGGAAGTGGCAGCTGCCCCGTGTTTAGTGTCAGAACGATATGCTGCCAGACTGAGCAGCAGCACAGGCGACGTGAGGGCACGTGCCAGTGCTTCTGTCAGTGTCAGAGTCTGTGGGATGAAATGCCTGCTGCCTGTAGGCAGATAGACAATGGTGTATCTGTTGTAAAGCCTGCATGCCCTGTAAAAACCCATCTGAAGACTGTGGACAAATGTGAAGCAGTGGTGCGAGTTCTTAGTGGCTGGCTACCTTATAACATGTGGCCGCAGTATTTCTGATGTGGTGCTAGCCAGACCTCCTCTACTGTCAAACCATGACCTGTGCAGAGGGAGTATTGTTAGCTTGACCTCAATAACAGAAAAGCAAAACTAAAAGCTTTTTACACATCTTTTGCCAGCTAATTGGTCTTTATTTTCCCTTCCCCCAACAACAATTATCCTTCTAATATTTCCACAGAGTAATTTCTGTGGTTTTTCCCCCCCATTTACTGTAGGAATACAAAATTTGTGCCAGGAGTTCACTGTGTATGGAGCTTTAATGATTAGTAGTTCATAGATTTTTAGAAACACAGGCAGCAGTCTAAAGTAAAGAGAGAGGAAATTTCATGACTTGACATCTGAAGTATTCCCAGACTTCAAAGAAGTTTCAGCTGGCCAAGCAGCCTCATTTCAATAACTCAGAAGAAAGGTGTTAGGAAACCTGGGAGTGGATGAGTTCCCACCAGGGATAGAGCAGTGGAGAGCATGAAAGAAAAGAAATCCCTCCTGGTGGAACTGGAGTTGAAGTGTCAAGGAGCTGGAGTCTTAAAGGGGCCAATGAGGACTTCAGATCGAAGTATATACAGGATGTTTTTGGCCTCAGCCAACTCTGAAATAATAAAGCAAGAGTCAGGCTTGGGAGATAAGAGAATAACCCTGGAGGCTGCTGAGCATGTCACTGATGTCTTTTTCCCTATGTATGTATGTATGTATTTATTTATTTATTTAGAGGGTGGGAGTAGAGTTGTTCATCAATTGCAAGTCATCCAAGAGAAGAAGGTTTCATTGCGTTTGATTCATGAGAAGACAGCAACGGCCTTCTGGGCAGAAACAAAGTATGTCTGAATGTTTGGCCCCAGGGAATCTGACAACTCGGCACTAGCCACGCATCACCTAGGTTTTGGCAGAAATGTTAGTGGCAGCATGACTTATCCTTGTCCTCCCGGGGATGACTGCCTTCTAGAGCACACACACTGGGAAGGCAAAGAGTGATGCAGAAGAGTGGCAAATGAAAGCTGTCCTCCCTGTCAGAGGGCAGCAGAAGAGAGTTTCTGTGTAGCAGAGAGAGGGGTAGCTGAACTCTCTCTTTCAAACTCTCTTGTTCAATTAAAATACTTAATGCATTACAGCCTATGCAGTCAGTCAGTGATGCAGCTTACCCTCTCCTGCTAGAGATAGTATTTCAATTTCTCTATGGATCCTTTAAAAAAACTACTCTATTTTCTGTTCTTACTATACAACAGGTTAACTGTAAACCATTAAACATTTTCCCTGTGGAGGGACTTCACAGAAAACCTTACCATGGGACCCTTCCATAAAAAAAAAATCAATCGTCTGAAACTAGTGAGTGATTGCAGAAGGCTCTGATACTGGTAGTCATGATAAGGGAGAAAAAGCTGGTGAAACTACCCTGCAGGTATGTGGAAAACTGAAGACTGTCAGGAAAATTGGAAGTAAACAGGGACATGCACAGCTTCGCTATTTTATGGTGCGACAGAAATGCCAGTAACATGTGAGACCCTGAGAGCAGCAGATAACCTCACTGTTGCAATTTACTCTCAGGTTTGGGGTTTCTGTGCATGTGCCTCTCCCTGGTGCTAGTGCAATTAACCCCAGTATACCAGCTTGATTAGAGCTACAGCTACCTTTCCAGCTACCTCATCAGTAGCTCGAGGTCATCTAGGAATTAGGGGCTCTAGATTTATAGAGATCGTTGGTAAAGCAGCACATTGTTATAGCAGGGAGTTAAGACATCAAACCTCAGGAGGGATCCAGCCCTTTGAAATGACATGTAGCCTTTAGATCTGCATGAATTTCTCTCCAGTAAAAGCTGGGTGATTTATCTGCATTATATTTATAGCATTTTGTATAGCTACAGAGTTCTTTATTTCTTTGCAAAAATAACAAATATCTCTTTTACATTTCTTTTTTTTCTTCTTTTAAGCTACAAGAATTGTAGGAGATTCAAAATTTCTGGGTAGAAATACTTGCTATAAATGTGTATTGTAGAGTGGAAATAATAAGGACTAAATTTTTATAGACCTCTCTCATTAAAAGTCACCTTCAGAAAACACTGCTGCACCTTACTTATAATCAAATGACACCTCATAACCACCTAACCATTTTTAATATCCCCTAGAATCTATTGTATTATACCAAGGCTCAGACACTGTCTAGGTAGTCAAGGAAAGGAGTATACCATCATATTTAAAAGCAGTTATTGGGACAGCTTTTACAGGCAGTGGGCTAAGACAATTCAGAAACAATTGCTTATGTGATAGTTTGAGGATTTGTCCCTGTCAAACAGTTAATATTGCTTTAATACATGAAGTAGGCTGTATAAGACAGCAATAATGAAAAATGTCAGGAAAGACAATATCAATTGTTATTCAACATCCACATCAAAGATTACTTTTTTGTCAGTAGCTTTCAGAAAATGTATTTTCCATCAGATCTGATTGCGTTCCTCTTTGAAGTGCTCCATCCTCCCGGTAGATTTAATGTGACATCTAGGCACTTTTTAGTCCCTGGGCCTCTGAGGCGATTCAAAGAGGCACAACAAGCCATCACAGGTTTATCCTCAAAGGCCGACACTGTCTGTCTGATTTATTGTAACTTTAAGAATCATCTCCAGCAAAGCATGAGCCTTTCTACCCATCCGCAGCCTCAGACTTTTATCAATTCATTTGTATGCAGCCTGTACATTCTGGAACTGAGAGCCCTATAGCCACTCATGGAAAATGCATTACCTGCTACTAATCCTTTTTATCTTTAAAGTCTGTATTTTTTATGTATAAGTCATTTTGGGTTATCATAAAATATACATAATTCTAGCCCCAAAAAAGACAAAATGAAAAGAGAATATATAATAAGTTATGAGCTTGCCGTGTCCTTATCACCAAGGATTCTAAATAAACAGCTCTCCCTATGTAAATACTGCAGGATATAAAACTGTGATTACTTTCAATAGGGAATAGGAATGCTTCCATTTTTGTTCCTCGTTTCAAAGCGAAACAGTGAGATGAATCATTTTAAATGTGTTTGGGAGCACTTTTATTTTCTGCTTCATTGCTTTGGGGGGCTGACACTTGTAGGGGTTGCCTGTCAGACTTCTGTCATATACCACAGACATCCAGAAGCACCTTATGGTTTCAACATTTTGCTTCAAATTCATGGTCAACCATAAGTTAATGACAGCTGTTTTATTTTTTCCTTTTACTTTCCTTTTTTGGGGGGCATGATGATAATGCAGAATGTATTCAAAGTACCTGCAGTATCTCATGGCATACCATGAAAAGTGGTGAACTGGCTGGAAGGATGGTAGACTTCTGGGAGCAGGGCTTTCTCTACAAGTTTTGAGTCAGTTCACTGCAAATTCAGTGCACTGTTTTCTTAAAATATGGTACTGTGCAAATAGTCCTGCCAATAACATCACTAGATAGAGGAACCATGCAAACTTTTATGATTTTGGATGCAATATTAATCACAAATGGAACTTGCTAAAAATTAAGCCTGTCTCCTATCCATGTCATTCCTGTGTCTCATGCGTGCAGAATATCACAGATCAAGATTATGAAAACAGGTAACAGGTAGGCACATCAAGCTGTATTTCGACACTTCTGTATATGGGTATATTTATGCATACACACACAGAGAAAGGTAGATACAAACACACAGTGCCTTTGGGTGTATGCAAGCATGCATGTATACTGCTGCTGAAATAGGTTTTACAGGCACTGGGCTAAGACAGCTTAGCTGACCACAGTGGAAGTTTGTGTGTTCTTGCAGCTGATGGGGCACCAAAACACAGAAGTGTTTAAATGGCCAGCTTTAACTGAAGACACTGAGATTCAGTGACCTATCAGGAACTAGAAATCGGTATGTTTTTGCAGGTGTTGTCCCATATGTCCCTGGGGCTTACTGTTTCAGTGAGTCTGGTCTCTTGTTCAAACTCATCCTGTACCTCTGAGAAAAAATTAATGTTTAACACTGCACGCATACTAACAGACATTCCATTAGCTAATTAAATTAGCTGAGTTACACCAAGATAAAATATAAGGGAGAATAGAGCTCGGTCTATTTGTTAGATGTTATGCAAGAAACTAACATACAGGGAATGTAAATTCAGATCTATTTTTCAGACTTGGATATAATACTTGTAGACACTTTTAATGAGTATTTTCCCAATCTAATGCACAACATACTAAATTATTAAAGCAGTGTATAAGGACAGTTGTACAATGCTGATAAAACATTGCTGCAAACTAAGTGACTGTATATATAACCAGAATTGGCTTTTGATGACAGACTACCTGTTTTCCTTATAAAATTACATAAGACCCCAGGCATAGGATGAAAAGTAAATAATACTATGTAAGGAAATTGTGTATTGGTCCCACTGACTTAATGGGGCTATTCACAGCCTACATGAGGAAGTTTGTCCCTATGCATGTTTAGGATTGAATTCTCCTTGAAAGCTCTCAGACCTGTGGGACTGTATTCAGCAAAAAGAAAGCCAGCCATTCAGTAACCTGTTGATTTACTGGCAAGTTCATGATGGGAAATGTTGGCTCAAGTCCTGCTTTTCTTTCTCAAGGAGTCTCTGCAGAACATAATTCCTGATTAGACAGTTACTCTTTTCCAGCTGTTCCCTCCATCAGGACTTGATTTCTGAATTTTTATCACAATATGGTGTCTGGTGAGAATGGATATATTCTTGAGGGCTCCTTTTTTGTCTTCAACTGTGCACAGGAGAAATATATACTAGGAAAAAGATATTACTACTTTTTGTTCCCCTGGAATATATGTTTCTTTTCAAAGATGATAAATACTACACATACTGGCACAGTCCATTTATGTCTCAAAGTCTGGTATGTCCTCTGTGTTTGTTTGTGCTCTTTAATACATTAATCACTAATTTTTTCTCGCCCCGACTGAGAAGTGCAACTCTGGTACAAATTAACCATTCCCTCCATTCCCTCTTGTTACCAAAATGATGAATTATAAATAGCTATTCAGCTAAAATAAGCACATTTATTACTAAAAGCTTGGCTTCACAGAATGCGTCATCAGTCTTTTAATGGGATGGTTTGCTGGCCTATTGTTTCTTATCAGTAGTACTTTTTTAATAACATACTTATCTCTGGGTTGTGTCCAGACCCTAAAGGTGCACAGTGACACCAAGCAAAGAAAACTACTTTGCTCTGCAAGGTTTTACTATGGGGAAACACAAATTGTGGCAATATACTGTAGTGGGATTTCTAGGGCACACAGTAGTATGGGGTATTCCTATTACTCACTAGCCCCAAGTGTTTTCTTGTCCATAGAAAGATAATTAAAATTCTGTTCTGTCTACCACTGAAATGGAAAGACTTTTACCTTCACTGGAAACTGGATCAAGCCATAAGATGGCAAATATGCGTTTAGCTAGAAAGTGCATACCTAATAGAAAGATGTTTCCTTTTTTAAACACCTCCCAGATGTGGAAGCACCAGTGTGTTTATGCTCATGACATTAAAGGACCTTATGAAAGCACACTAGGAGCAGCAGATTGATAACTACAAATTCATGGGATCATAGAATGGTTAGGGTTGGAAGGGACCTTAAAGATCATCTAGCTCCATAGGCAGGGACAACTTCCACTAGACCAGGCTGCTCAGAGCCCCATTCAGCCTGGCCTTGAATACCTCCAGGGTTGGTGAATCCATGACCTCCCTGGGAATTAGCATTGCCAAAGTCAAACACAGCTCCCTGTGCAAGTTAATTGTGGGCAAAATAACTTGTCATGACAAGTTTCTTCCAGTGTCTCATTAATGAACCTTGACATTCCCTTAGAGGAATCTTGTACAAGGATGAGAGAACAGTACAGGTTTTATATAATTTTTTGGCTTGGATTTTAATTCTTCATCTCTGTGCTTTCACTTTTCTCTATTCACAGCACTGCAAACAGATCTAAATTATTGCTAGTAATAAGAAGTTAATTTCATCAAGGTACAATTTGTTTAAGAAGTGCTATCACGAATCTTGTAATAAGACGTACCTGATTTTTCTGGCTATCAGTTTGTCTGAAAGAGGATGCATACAGATACCTCTGCTTTTTAACAGGCATAATAATAATAATCCTAAAATTGGGAATTAGGATGGAATTGTGGAGCTCTAAAATCTGGGCTCTGCTCAGAGGAGGATTTCCTACGCATATGTCAATTAACAGATAATCTGGTAAATTCAGGTAGGCTGGCTGGCAAACTAAGGACTACCTAAGCAAGGCTGATCTGGCATGTGGAGCATGTTCAGCAGGGCAAAAATATGCTGTGGGAACATCAAAATCCCCTGGCACATTTTGTGTGACATTTCTGTGCTAACTACTGCAAAGCAAGATGCAGGAATTCAGCCATCAGAGCTAGCAAAGTGTGGTGGTTTAACCCCATCTGAACACCAGGTGCACACCAAAATGGCTCTATCTCTCCCCTCCTCCACTGGGCAGGGGAGAGAAAATACAACAAAAGCCTCATGGATCAGGGTAAGAAAAGGGAGCGATCACTTGGCAATTACTGTCATGGATGCAACAAACGTGGGGAAAAAATGCAGTTTATTATCAATCAAGTTAGAGTAGGGTAATAAGAAATATAGCACCCTTTTCCCACTCCTCCCATCTTCCTGGGCTCAACTTCACTCCTGAATTCTTCACCTCCTTCCTCCTGGCAGCACAGGTGGACAGAGAACAGTGGTTGTGGTCAGTTCATCACACACTGTCTCTGCTGCTCCTTCCTCCTCAGTGGGAGGACCCCTCACATTTTTCCCTTGCTCCAGCATGGACTTCTCATGGTGTCTTGAGCAAAATGAATTGAAAAGAATAGATTAATAGTGACAGAGAAACTCTCTCTGACTGTAGTCAACAAGAGGTAAGAAAAACAGAAGTGTTGCACAGAGACAGTATCAGAAATACAACCCAGACTGACTTGTCAGTCCTGGGCTGGCTTTGTATGTACTGTGAATGGAAAACTCCTGTAGGTGAAGAGAAATGCTGTAGTCAGTCTGTGTATTTAATACTCAATGGCCTTTGCAGATATGCCTAACCTGAGTGGGAATCTGATTTCCTACATGTCCTCCATGTTCTTCTTACCCTGTCTTTCCAATTAGACTTTTGTTTAATGCCTTTTTTTTTTTTTTTTTAAGGAGAGAGCAATTTTGAGCTAGAGAAAAAAACTCCTCCCTTGGAGACACTTAGAAGGTGACAACTTAGGTAAACAAAGTATATTTTTTTCTTCCAAATGAAAACTGTTTGTGAATTTCTTTTCCCCAAGATGAAATGTGAATTTCTTCCTTGAGCATCATGATTTTACGAACTAGGGTTGAATATTTTGAATTTCTTCTTACATTTTTAGCATCAACTGATTATTTTTTAGCAAACATGCTGATAATTTTTTTAGATATTTTTTCCTGACAAGTGAAGCTTTAATAAACTGCTATTTTTCAAAATATCCCAAGTCCCATTTATCATAGGATGATCTAATAAAGACAAATATTCAAAGCCAAAATGAAAAGCTAAGTAATGTTTAAACTCTATTGTATGCAGGGAAGTACCTTAAGGCAGATCTAAGAGACAGTTTAATGGATTTAGCTTTAACAATCAGACCTGGAGTCAGTATAAATCAAATACCACTGCATTTCAGCAGAATGTACACCCACTCATTCATTAACATTGTTCAGTGCAGATTATAAATATTAGTGAAGACACCTCCAGCACTTGAAGAATCTTTCCTCAGACACAGCAATAATTGAACAATAATGATGACTGTCTTATTTTTATGAATCACTATAACTTATTGATTTGCACCTGGGACTTGAAAGAGCTCTCTCAGCCAGTATGCAACAAGGAATGGTTATAAGCCATTAAAAAGCTAAGGAAAGAAGAAGAGTAGACAGGAAGAAAAGAAAAAGAGAATAAAAGTAGTGGAAAGACGGTGCAAGCAACATTTGGTATCAGATAATTGCAGACATAACCAAGATGTAATGAGAGGGCCCCTAATCTACCAAAAAGGTGATAAAAGATAAACTAATTACCCTACCTCACATATGTGTTTCTGCATACACATGCTGTTGAGAAAATTTATGGTTCGTCTTTATTTCGCTTTCCAAAACAAAAAAAGAAGCAACACATGTAAATATTTTATGAATTGCATATGCATAATAGTACTAGCACAGGAGGAAAGGAGACTTTGCTGCTGACTGTGATATATAGCTTCAAAACAACTTAAGCAGTGTAAGGTTCTGGAAATATGATTACTATGAAAAAGAGCAGAACTCTCCTGTCTTTTTGTAAAAGGTATCTGTTAGAGAGTTTTTTCCTATCTTGGATCTCAAAATTGGTAGGAAATTGAATACTCTGTACAGATATGAATGTAATACTGGCATATATCTCTGTTTTGAAGTAGGTGGTGTTTGTGTATGTGTGTGCATTATTGCTGGCCTTTCTTCTCTCTTCTCTTTGGAAGACAGAAAAGATCTCATTTCACAAACATAAAAGACAACTGGAATGTTTAACTGTTATGCTGGTCTCAGCCAAGGTAGAGTTAATTTCTTCTCAACAGCTGCTAAAATGCTGTGTTTTGAATTCAGAATGAGGATGGTGTTGATAACACATTGATGTTTTGAGTTTTGCTAGGCTGTGTTCATCCTGAGTCAAGGACTTCTTTTTCCTTGTCTCATACTCTGCCAGTGGGGATGTACACAAAAGAAACTGGGAAGGAGCACAGCCGGGACAGGTGGCCAGAACTCCCCAAAGGGATATTCCACACCATAGAATGTCAGGCCCAGTATGCAAACTGGGGGAGTTACCTGGATGGGAGGGCTGACCTGGGTTTGGGAAAGAGGGTTTGGCAGCAGTCAGTGAGTGGTGAGCAGTTGCATTGTGCATCGCTTTTTTGTTTCTTTTTTACTATAATAATTATAACTTACTGTTCTTATTGTATTTTCCTTTATTTTCAATTATTAAGCTGTTCTTATCTCAACATTCAAGTTTTACTTTGATTCTTCTCCCCATCCCACTGGGGTGTGTGGGGAGACAAAGGGTTTGAGCAAGTGGCTGTGTGGTGATTAATCTCCAGCTGGGCTTAAAACATAACAACCATTTATTTTATTATACTAAGTTTGCACTGGTATTTATTGGGCCTTAAATAGCTTGGACGCCACCAAAAATTAAGTTCAGTTGGCAATTGTGGTATTTTTCTGTAACAGTTTATAACAAGAGCAAACTTACGTATTTCATGCTAGGAATTCTTTATGCCAGCATTTAATATATTTAATATAGTATAACAATTACTTTCTTTTTCAATACACTGCCTTTTTTAATGATCTAAAATTCTCATACTTATTATACTGAAATGAGTCTCATCAAGGCCAGATTCTGAATAAGGCTCAGCTGTGCAAAAGAAATTTTGATATTCAAAAGTTCACCAGAAGGATCCACAGTTATTGAAGTCTAGAGAATTTCATTAATAGGGATAATTAAATTAGAGCATTTTTTAGATTCTTGTGTCCTGCTGGGAGCCCTGAAATATATAAGCTTGTAACATAATCCAATGAAACATAGATGTTTAGAAATCTTCACTATGAGTAAAAATGTCAAAAGTGTTATTTTTATATGTTTCTTAATTGGTAAAACTCTGTGTCGGCAAGTACAATTACAAAATTAACTCAAATATGAAGTACATCCATATTGATTAGGTTAGTGCAGATTACAACACTGGTCATATATTACCATACAAAGTATTCATACTGTAAATATGCTAAAATAGAATTATTGCCAAGATACTGCAGCTGTGGACACCCTGGCAGTGGTTTTCAGGTTATGGCTCACTGAGATAACAAAGAGAATTAACCCTTGGTGAGATTGCCCTTCCCCAAATGAAGTGAAACACACAGTGGAACCAGAGCAGCAAAAGTCTTGTGAAGATCTCTTAATAGGGCACCTGGGAAGTACCCTTTTGAGTCAGAAGATTTGAAGCAGTGTAACATAATCCAGAGGTTTGCTCTATGGGAAGATGTGAACAACCAAGTAGGTACACCAAGTACTAATCTTATTTGACCTCTTTTAGCAGCTCTAGGACTTTTTCCAGCTAAATCATGATGCAACAGTCCAGAATAGCAAGAAGAGGAGGTTTGGTCTGTATCAGGTACTGTTCTATGCTCTATGGAACTGTCACAGAGGGATCTCCACGGTGAGCAGTTGAGGCACAGCAGCCCACTCTTGCTCTGCAGTAACTGCTAGTGGAGAGATACCCCCACTTGCACAGGTTCAAAGTAACACCTCAAATCCCAATTAAAGCATCCACATTCTACATAGTTTACAGTCCTAACAGTTGAATTGTGCTTGCGTAATTGTGTACCATTACCTGCATGAGGTGACTATCAGAGTATTAAAAAAGGCAATTTTATGTCAAATTTATTTGCAAAATGAACATGGTTGGATGTGGAAGCCATGTTACAAAGTATGTTCACAGAGTCAAAGCAAAGGCTGAGGGCTATAGAAGCAGAACAGCAGCACTTTGAGTAAGTTCCATGTCTGGGATGCCTTCCCTCATGCTAGAAACTGAGATAAATATAGTAATTAATTGTGGTGCCTTCTCCACATTTGCTATGAACTCTTCCAGGACTCAGATAGAAAGATACAATGCAGTGACTTTCCATTTTCTGTATCCAGTGTCAAGAATATAATATGCCTTACTGGTAATTTTTCAGGACAATAATTCACACTAAGATACTTGAATGAAAAAAAAGTATTAAGAAAAAGGTGTCCAGTTAAGCAGTCTGTGAGAAATGTTTTTGACTGTGAGCAACAGCTACATGTCCAGAGTTCCACTACATAAATATGGGTTTTAAAAGAGGCGCAAAATAATATATCGGAACCATAATGATTATCTTTGTTTTGTTCTAAGTGATTTCTATAGTTATTAGGAACTTCTGAAAAGAAACAGTCAATATGTACAGATGGCTCCAGCCACCAGCCAAACAGCACTCCAGCCACTCCCTCACTCCCCTCTTCTGCCAGGTACCAATGAAAGACAAGGAAAGGGAGAAGACTCATGGATGACGGCACAGACAGTTTCCCCAGTGAAGCAAAAGCTGCACACGCAGGCAGAGCAGAGCAAGGGATTCCCCCGGCCACTTCCCAGGAAGCAGGGCCTCAGCACACCCAGCACTGGTTTGGGCACACGGCTGCCATGAGCCCCACTGCTCCTCCTGCCTCCCTCCTGCAACTGTGCTTGCTGAGCACCGTGGGCCATCTCCTTGTCCACTGGGGTCAGCTGTGCCACCTGTGTCCCCTCCCAGCCACTTGCCCACCTGGATCGTGCTCATTTGGAAGGCACAGGGAGGAGGAGAAACAGAGGAAGCCTGGGCACTGCGCGAGCAGCATTCCCCAGTAGCTGAAGCACTGGTGTGTTATCAGGGCTGTTCTCAGCACAAATCAGAAATGCAGCACTTTCTGGGCTGCTCTGAAGGAAATGAGCTCCATCTCAGGCAGAAGCAGTGCAATGAGAAATGGAAATGAAAATGGAATTGGGATTTTTCATTCCTCAAGCTGCAAGGAGCAGTCATATTCTAGGAGAGTTGCACTAGCCCCCAGATAAAAGTGAAGAATCTGGATAGTATTTCTCCTGCCACTGGCATCCAGAAGTGGGATATTCTTTCAGATTTTTTTTTTGAGTGATTGGCTTCTTTTGCAGTGTATTTGGGTACCAGCTACTTAGGAGTTAGGAATAGGAAGGTGATGTTTACAAATGCACTGAACTGTCATTATTGTGCGCTAACAATGACCTGTTAGGAGGCTAACATATCTAATACTTCATCTCACAGACAGCGTGTTGCATGGTACTATTGCTACAGCAATTCTCAATTGCTTCAGTCAGCAGCTTCTAAAGTTGCAAACACAAAAAAGCAAGAGGTATGTTCTATCTGCAAACCGTGGTAGGCAGGAGAAAGCTGCTGATCAGAGTGCTGTCATAGTTTCAGCATTAGACATTAAGGCTGTATTTTATTATACATATTTATTTATTAATATTTATTATACTTCCTTTATTGATAGATGGTAATTGAAAATAATGATGACCTCATAATTAGTCACTGTTTGGTGGCAGGGAGACTGTTCCCTTGGTGGGTAAAAATATCAAGTTATTTTTGACTCTGAAGTATAGGAGAGAGCAATTCCCCAGCTAACGACTTGGAGATATGAAAAAGATATATGTCTCTGAGAACAACTCTCCCTGCATGAAATGTGATGTGCTAAAACCTCTCCTACATACCAGACACTCTGTACCACTTCTGTACTAAATAAAGATCAGGAGTATCATGATTATTTTAAACTGATAAACTGACAGAAANACCCTTCTCAGATAGATATGCTTGTGTTCCCATGTTTTAAAGGATTACATGTTTCTAAGGAACAAAACTTTAGTTATTTTTTTTCTCTCAAAATAAAAAAGAATATTATAGAAGACTAGAAAAATCTGAAGATTGCCAAAATCAAAGAGGTTAATGAAAAATTATGCTTTTTCTGTTTGATAGGCAGGATGAATGAGAGGTGACTCAAAAATATGAATGACAATTCATTAAGCCTATGGAAGAAAATACCTAGAAGAAGAAGTGGAAAAAAATTATGCTAACAGGATTCTCTACTTCTGGAACTCTTGACTCACCGCTCATCAGACTTTCCTCTGAAAATCACAGGCTTCCTGTGAATGAATACAATGAACAGACATAAGAAAGTAGTTTAATTCACATTTTCTTTTCTTCCATTCTAAGTTAAAGCTAGCCATTAGCCTGAGGCTGACACTTGCTAGGGAACAGGGGATTGTTCCTTTGAGATCTCTCTGTAAGACCAGAGATACTAAGCTCCAACAAAAAACCCTTCAGGTCCTTGGGATGTTTGTGTCTGGATTTTGGTTCATACTTGTTGCTGTTAGAAGCTCCTGTGCTATGCTATCTTCAGTATTACCCTGAAAGTATTTTACTCCAGGTGATTCTGTGCAAATGGACACTAATGTTAGTTTGCTTCCTTACATGATAAACTTTTAGGAAACCACCAATTGGCAAAGAAACATTACACTTATTTCAAAAAAGTACAAGGTTTCTGTTGCCAAATGTGTTTTTTAAAATTAGCAGAAAGTGGCTTATTACTTGCTCAATGACATTTTTATATTTTATGGAAGATAAAGCTTTGAAAGTTTTCTTATTTTGGAGGTATGCAGAAAAGACTATGGCACAGACAAAGCAAAATAAACCTTTGCCATCCCACTGTTATTGCTTCTAGGTGGCAGTTGTAATCAGGAACCTGTTAATGCTCGAATATATCCCAACTGAGTTGATTTTCCTATGTTTTTTTGCGAATAAGACCACAACTGTTACCATACAAGAGCTAACAATAAAAAAGATAACATTTGATCACCACTGGCCTGGGACAAAAGATGTAGAAATTTTCTCTTACAACCAATTCTCCCTAAGTGACACACTTCCCTGATACTTACGGGTTAATTGCATCAAAAGTTGCTTTTTAAAACATTAGTTTGTGTTCATTTAAACTTCTTTTTTTTTACTGATGGGATGAAGACATAAAATAATTGTTTAATTTACTCTGGATGGTGCTAACACCCTCCTCATGCGTAGGTTCTGTAGGCAGAGCTCATATAAGAGAAAGTTTTTTGTAAAATAACACACTACCCATTGTAAGCCTCTGTTTTCCCTTTGCTAGCAAAGTCGGTGGGCCAAAGCAGCATATTCCAGTTGTTTTGTGCTATGGTGTTAATGTAAAGCAGTAGAAGTTTCTCTTTGCTTAGGTATTTAGACTGTAGGCAGGCTTCTTTGTATGATGGCAGAAATATGAAGCAGAGAGACCTTATCTGAACTAAATATGACTTCCAAAGTGAACATTATTTCCAGTAACTGCTTTCCATATAGACTGATCAAACAAGCTTGGTAAGCTGAGTGTTTTCATTTGAATAGTAAGAAACCTTGTATATCTCAGACACCTAGTATTTTTGTGGCTAATAATACAGGGAGTGAACACATTTCCATGGTATTTTAGGCTGAAGAGCAAGTAGAACAGAAATTTTCTGTAGTTCAAATAAAAAGAAGGTAACAAACAGTGGGTTTTTTAGCCCTACCCCACTTTCCTTATCTTGGAGTACAGCTCACTGAGATGCAGAGCAGGGAGTACTCTGTGGGAGCTCTTTGAAAGTTCTGTCAGCACAAGTGCCTGTGGGCTTCATGTTTAGGATAAAAACTCATGAGGAAAGATGAAGAAAAAAGTTTAATATTAAGCAATTTTTCAGCTAGGTTTACTAGGCTGTGCCAGGTGTGCCATAAACAGGGATATCTTCTGCAGGAGAAGCTAACTGCTAAATTTAACAGGGCATTTTTCTTTACAAACTGACTTTCTCTGCTCACTAGCTTAAATTTTAGGCACAGAACTACAGAACCTCAAAGTGGGAGGGCATGCTTTTATTTTTCTTCCCTTTTGATTTCATTTTGCAGGGAGGACTGGAAGTTTTTTCCTTTTCCCCTTTTATCCATGAGACTGCTGACAGCAAGCCGTCCCCCCACCAGCATTCCTGCCTGTGCTCCATCAGCTGAACCTTTCTGCCTTTGCTTTTCTCTTTTTTTCTCATGTGTGCATGCATGTTTGTGTTCCAGCGTGTGTGTGTGTGTTCCTTCTCACCTACACCCAGCTCCCCTGTCAGAGGATACTGTCCTTGAACTTGATCAAAACCCTCACAAGCTGTGCCACGAGTTGAGTCGCTTACCTCTGCCTCTGGAGGAGTTTATCTCCCTTGACAAGGTTTTGTCTGGTTTTAGTGGCGCGGCTGGTGACAGGCCATGCACGCAGCAGCATGTGACCCCGGCTTCCTGCATCCATGCGGGCAGTCGCCAGAGCTGTCACACAGTCAGAACAAGTTAATTCAGCCTGTGGAGAGAGAGGTGCGGTCTGTAATAATACCAGGCCTCTGGAGAGGGTGCTGTCAGGCAGCGCGTTCTGGCGGCTGCCCCAGCTGCTATCTCCTGCCTACGAGGATGCAAGCTGACAGGTGGCAGGTTTATCCGCCTGGGGCAGGCTGGGGAGCACGCATGTTAATTTTCTGTCTGTGCAACAGAGCTGGTAATATTGCTTGCTGTGGTGCTGGAGAAACCACTTCGTGCCTCTCACACTGGACTCTCGTTGGAGGCAACAAGATGCGCTTGCCAGGGTGTCCAGAAGACAGTAGCAGGTTGGGGCTCCCTTCTGCTGCATCTCTTTGGCTGCTCCTCCTCTGAACTCTCTTACTGTGCTCTTCTAGATTCTAGACTCTCATGGATTACTCTGCACCTGTGTATTTCTTTCCCCCTTTGACAGGAGGTTGTTGCTTGTGGTGGCTAGATGCCTTTTGAAGTTATAGGGTTATTGGTTCAGTTCACTTTTGTTTGTGTATATACTGCATATTTATACACATACTATACATATATACACTCATGGAGTTTCTTGAAGGATTTTTTGCTCTGGGTGAGGCAGAGTAAGGCAGAATCACTGCCTATAAAATGTATGTAATACTGTAATTAAAATGATACCTATACTACTAATAATCTATGTCAGTCAAATGAAATTTCTCTTCATTGACAGACATGAGAGGCTTCACATGGCTGGTCAAGGACTCTGTATGTATAAACATCCAGGTGTGATTAAACAGCAAGACTTGGTAGCACTTGATTTAGCAACTAGAATGAGCATGTGAAAATGGTGGGATAAACATAAAGAAGGAAGAAAAATCCCCACGTTTTTATTTACTCCTACACTCTTGACTAAAATACACTTAATCCAGGAATACAGCTAGGAAAGTATGACTGCTGTGAAGAAAGCAGTAAAAATGCTGCTAGACTAACAGGCTTTTGCCTGTGGGAGTGGGAAGTCTGCAGGAGATACTGTGCATAGACACAGAAGTGAGCAGACCTATGGCTCTTAGCTGGGATGTGAGTTGGGCAAAATTCTGATCCTTGCCTGCAGATGTACTGGCCTTGCTTCTTCTGCCTTGCATAATCTAAACCAGAAAAGCTCTCTAATGAGATAAATAGTGTCTTGTCTACAGGGCCAAATAGTATCTCTTTTGTCATAAGCTGTTCCGTAGTTGGTTGACTGAACTCATGAAAAATGCCTCTTTCAGTTCACTCTTTCTTTTTGACCTGGGTAAGGCTGTGGGAAGTGAAAAGTGGGAACAAAATCTAAGGGGGAAATCACTCTAAAGTCCATTGGTCTTTCTGAGTGGTAAAATCAGAGAGAGGACAAAGAATTTCCTTTTAATCTCTTGACTACAGTAATTGAATGTGGATGAATTTGATTTGAGATCCACGTGCCTGAAGCTGATTCTAGAATTATATATTTAGAAATGAAGACAAAATCTAGTGTTTTAAGAAATACAGGTTAAGAGTTGACTCATTACAGATGAATTCTACTGTGGGCTCAGAACAAAGGGAAGGAAATGTCTTTTCATACGATGTTAATTAAAATTGTGAACTCCTTCCTGTAAAGATGACGTTTAAACCAAAGTTAAAATGAATGAGAAAAAAGGGTAGGACACTGATAGCTAACAAGAATATTCGGAATTGCAACAACTAATGATAGTGCATACTGCAGAAGAATTATTAACCTGAAAACTTCCCAGTTCTAATATAAGACAACTAAAGAATAGGACATATATTACTTTTTGTGCTGGTATAAGAGTCAGGAGCATTACTTGGAAGGTGTTTTCTGACCCAGCTGGACAACACGTGTCTCAGATAGGTCAGGACTCTACCTCCAGTTGAGAGTGCTGGGACAGGGCTGCGAGGTCTGGCTTATTTCCTGAAAGCAAACTGTTCAATTCTTGTCTTTCAGTTGGACACCAGGAGCTTGCCACTGACCTGATTTCCAGATCTTTTGATTCTCACCTTTGAATTCACGTTTTAAGGAAACTGTCCAGAATGAATCCAAGACCTTTCCTTTTCCAAGTGATCTTGGAGTTTTCATCACCCTGTATGTTTGTATATGTATAGGAAGGGTTTATCCTTAGAGGTCTCCAACACTGAATTTCAGTTGCCAACTAATTAGTCAAGCATGAGACCCTTGATATCTGCATCTCTTAAACCAGATCACCAGCTGTCCAATATAGACAAACATCACTGAGGGTTACAGCACTAAGTCCATTTTTTCCCAGGAGCTAGGGACAAAGTATAATTGCAGATTTTACGGGAGGAGAACATGGGGCAAGAAAGCTGAGTCTTGCTGCCAGGAGGGAGACAAAGAGAAACCTCATACAGACACTTGCCTCTGGAATAGCTAGTGTAAGAGCAACTTTATAATCAGTATTATTTTAAATATGACTCTATGCTACTAAAAATATTTTTCAGTTGTTAGGTTAAATTAGAATTTTATAATTTCTCAGCATTGTCATAAGCCAAAAAAATGTTCATTAACACATGAAATGTCAGTCTCATAGCATGACAGCTGGAATGGACCCTAGCTGTGATTATATATTAATATTTACAATGAGGAACAGTTTAAAGGAGTTAAAATTCTTTTTGTGTGAAACTTTTTGAGATTTCATAATAATCTTGTGGTAGGTTATGCAGCACAGTGTGTTCTTAATCATTTTGTGTATCTTCAGGAAACAGAATATTGAAATAGATAATACACTTAGACTCTTTAAAAATAACACTTTGACAATATCTATATACTAAGGGATTTGAAATCTCTTGAAATATCCTAGCTTAGGTGCAGTGGCTTATGTAGTGAGACATGAACTCATGTTATCTGCAACACACATGTATGATGTACTGGACTACTGGATGTACTGGGGCATCTTATGTTGATGCTTAAATGATGCACATTATAAGATCCTTTGATATGTGGTTGGTCTCTTGAGTGAAGGCTAGAAAGTAAAAATGAGCTCATCGTGTGCTGCTTTTCTCTCAAGTAAGGTGAGCTTGGAAGAATAGGAATATAATGAAGTACTGATTTGCTCTGGTAGTGCTTTCTTTTTTGGGGTAAATTATTACAATTGTATTAAGTCAGTTTTCCCTGAATTGCCAATCTTTTCAACAAGGACTGGAGCAGAGATTGCTTGCATTTATGGTAGGAACTTCATTCTTACAGGTTTTTGCTCACTGACTGTAAAGTACTTCTCAGCTTTGTACCTGTCTCTGTACTGTGTCTTGTCTATGAAAATGTGGTTCAGGTTTGCTTGGTGTAAAGTCAGTGCATTTATTTTTCACCTCTCTCACTCTTTGAGGGCATATTCACCCACATCAGGGATGAGCTGATCAGCTGTGGACAGATGGCAGGTCTGCCTCAGCCTCCTGAGCAGCTGCTGCTGCTGACAATGATGCCCTGTGTCTCCTCAGCTGAAAGAACAGGAGAGGTCTTGAGAATCATTGAATATTTCATCTGACATGAAAGGAAGAAGTGATTTTACAACTTACTTCTGGTGATTAAATCAAATCAATTCCCTTCACATGTATTTTATTCCTTGCTTGACTATTTCTTATTTTGGAGAGCAGTGGCAGCATAGGCTGTGTTCTCTCCCTCTTTGGCTCTGGCACACAAACACCATCCCCTTCACCCACCTTCTGAAATATGTATAGAACTGTAGGTTCAGGTCCTTCTTTCTGAGAGGGGCGAGGTCATATAATTTTGACTAATCTGATGTTGTATTCTGGCTGCTAGAGGTTTAACCAAAGTCAGGTGAAAAGTCAGAGTAGTGTGTTTTGTTGTCTGGATTGGTTTTTTTTCCCCTGTTGTAGTCCCCAGTGATGCAGGAAGCATTGCAAAGGTGTGGTTGAGATCTGAATAAAAATGCTCTGACACTTGCTCACTGCTGTCTTGTCAGTGTAGATAAAGTTTCAGCTCATCAAAACACCCCTGCAGGCAAGAACAAGACAGCTTTTCTTTCCAGTCTGCTGCTGAAAAGGCTTTAACAGAGTGGAAGCCAGTAAATTAACACTGGCTATTACCAGGTTGATAGGTTTTGTTTCACACTTACTTAATTTTGTAGTCATGTGGTTTGGACTTTGGATAGGAGGATGGTGGTAAAATCTTCCACGTGGCTTGTTACTGGGCTACCCACAACCATGTACAGGATGAATCTACAGAGAGATAGAAAATTTGGTTTAGCCGCACCGTTTACTGCCATCATTCTTGGCGCTGATGTTATGGATGTAAAAGTTCACGTTTTATCAGACCAGTCAGGTGTTAGATATGACCCTAGAGCAATCAATCAGCTGGTGCCAATTGCTTAAGACTCTCCTCCTTAGCCCCATGCTGGGAACAGCTAAGGCTGCTCAGGATAAGAAATAAGGCAGTGTCTTTCACAGAAATGTTTCCACTGTGATTCAGCGCCCCTTGAATATTTTGGTCTTTGTCAGCTGTGCAAGAGGAATAAATGTTACATCAGGTTACACAGAGTAAAAGGGCAGTGTATGGGGACAGTCAGAGGATGGGTGTTGGTTTAGGTTACCACCCTGCTTCACACCGTGAACTGCAGAAGTAAATGGCTCTGTTCTAACTTAGGGAGAGACTTGAAGAAAAGAAATTAAAATTAGGATTGCTATTTCCTTCCCTCAGATATCATATACAACAATCTCCCACTTGCCTGGTGTAAGATCACTAAATTGTATGAGATGTGTGGATGGTTCTGCTGGCCTGGTGAGGAATTAGGTACAATGAGGAGAAAATTAAAAGTTTCCTTAGGAGGCAAGTCATGCCAAGTCCTGAAGAGGAGGTCTGTGACTCTCAAGTGACAAAGTCTGAGCCCCTTCAGCAATTATATGCTGGAGTGACAGGAATAAGGAACAAGAGAAAGAGAAAGTAATGGCTGTCTGGAGAGAGTAACAGGAGAAAGGTGTTTAATTTGAGTCAAGATGTTAGTCTTCCCCCCCAGTATCATTCCCATTCATTCCCATGAAAATGAGAGAGAAGAATTTTTCTTGTCCTATAATCTTTAGTGACATGATGATTTACATTGGAATGTGGTTGCTTTCTGGATAGCTAAAGGTTAGTCTTTGGGAAAAGCACTAATGGGAGAAACTCCAGGTAGAGTCAGGTACTTTTGTTACACATGTTGTTACACATCTTTGAAAAGAACGTAAAAGGACTGTTTCCCTCAGTAGAGTGGGAGTTGCACAGGAAGAGCTCGTGGCTTGTTGCTTACCACTTTTCACCTTCCTAGCCATTGTTCAGTCCCAAAGTCTGTCAGTTTTTTCAGGGTCACATTGCTATTGTTACTGTGGCTGTGTCTAGTGTTTTGGCTTTCTTGCTCCCTTTGCTCCCCATCCCTCTGGTCTTTTGGCATCCCTTTTTCCCAGACACAAAACCTTTGAACATAATATCTAATGAACCACCTTCACCCATGGCGTGAGCTGGAAGGAAAAAGTTCATTGAGTACAGAGATTCATCAAAACCTCTTCCATTCTGTTCAACAAAGCATAACATTTTTGTGGTCCAGATTAACTTCTTAGCTCTCTTTCAGGTGTTGTAGTGCAGCCGCAGTCAGAATAGTCATTCTGGCTGTTCTGGTTCACCCACTTCTGAAGGCCAGGAGGGGGTAGGGTGACATAAGTTCATGAAGTCCACAGGGTGCTTTGAGAAGTCAGGCTGGAAATTGCTGCAGAATGAGAAAAGTGCTATACAGATGAGATGAGGTTCTGGTAGTGTGAGCACAAGGACCACAAGAAAAACAGAGGCCCCTTCCACACCAAACAAATTACCTCAGGAGAGCGCAGTGAGCATGACCTTGAAATGAGCATATGACTCAATGAAAATTGTCCTGTAAAGAGTAATCATATACCGGCCAGTTTATTGTAAGAAATAACACCAGAAGGACCGTAGAAGAATTTGTAAAATGATGTTCTGATGAGCCTTGTCTCTTATAAAAGATGCAAGTTTGAGGGAGCTGTTACAGTGAGTAAATTAAAGAAGATTTTCCAATATTGAACAAATATGTCATGTGCCCTTTTCTCCTAGAAGTTTGGCTGATGAATCAGGTTTATGCTGGTATTTTCTTTCCTCCTTATAAATGCATCAGTCTGACTTCCTGCCTATGTATATAATCAATTTCTCTTTCTCGCTCCCTTTTTTTTTCCTTTGTGGATTAAAAAAAAAAAGATATCGGTCTGTTTGTTTCTATGAAAAGTACAATAAAGCTGATTATATGTTTTTTCGTTTTTCTGTATTTTCTGTCATTGAATTGTATTATTTTACAAAAGAATAAATGAAGGAAGTGGAGGTTGAAAATTTGGTCTGAAATCCTCTTGGTGGTTTTGGTATTTGCCAGAGTAGTCCTTGCAATTTGTGCAGGCTGTATTTGTTGTTACACTAGAGAACTGGAAGAACATGTCCACTTTTATTCTTTTCCTATTTAATCCTAGACAAGATCAAGGGTGGCATCTTTTACAATTTACAAATGCTGTGTCTCTCTGTGTGTATTTGTGGGTTTATTGGGCAGTCAGCAAAGGGATCACTGTAGCACAAGCAGAGATCTAGTCATATTCCCTTTTTCTCTGCTTGCGTATCTTACCTTTGATGCTGAAGGTAGAATAACAAAGAGGAAGTGTTTCTCCAGCTCTGAAAAGCCAGACAACTTCCTATATATGGAAAGAATCTCCAGAATTATACTGTCTGATATTTCACTAAGTTTAGGTTAATACTGTATTATAAGGCTGAGCCTGAGAGTTGCTGGTGCCTCACATTCCTGGGAAATGATAAAAATGTTACATTGGTGCAAAATTATATGTGTCAAGATGTTGTGGTATCCATGAGTCAAATCTTCCTTGGCCTGCATTGTGATATTATGTAATTTTCATGTACTCTATACCTTTGATACATTTGGAACTTTTGTTAAACTTATTCTGACATCTTTGAAAATAAGATAGAAATTAATGTAAGCTTCTTGAAATGTACAAACACACAGAGCTCAGTTTTACTGTGGTCGAGGAGGTAAATTAATACAAAGGGAAAATGTTGCATGAAACTTTTTCTTTCACCAAATTCTGCTTGAGTTCTCCACCCGGCCACTTCAAGGCAATTTCAACTAACACTTCCCCTTATTTCTGTGTTATCATATGGAGGTAATTGCTTGCTCCTATTAACACATGGTCAGGATTTTGAACTCACCTCATTTTCTAAAAGAAGCAATATAATGATGTGCCTTTCAGTCCTTCAACCTTCAAGTCATCAAGTATTTAGCTCATTAGTGGGGTGATTCCCATCTGACTTTAAGGAATGGTTGCTGATGCATTAAAGTGATAAGGGTTAACTTTTCATCACAGAAGCCTGTGGAAACTAAATTATTTTCATTCACAGTTTTTTAAATCTTTTTTGCTCCTATTAGAAAGACATAGAAAAACTTTGTCATATACTTTTGATATACATTAGCTTGGAGCAATGTAGGAATGTTCAATAAGTCATATGGGGAAATTAGGAGGGGTTTGTAAGCATTCCATACCAGGGATACAGATATGAAAGGTTTAGGTCACTTCAACATCTATCTTCAAGATTATTTTCTTAAAAATATAGTCACTGATTTAAAATATGCAGAAAATAGTGCCAAAACTGAACACAGTATTGCTGGTGCCAAATTAGCAGTGTCAAAGAAAAAGTATAATAATTTCCCTCTGTCTTCTGACCTAAGTCCAAATGTATTCTCTGCAAGGTTTGTCTTATTTTGTGGTGAGAGCGTATTTTTGGCTCATATTCAGACTAGTCTCCACTGCAATTCCCCGGTACTACCCAAGAGATCAGATTTCAATGATATTTAGGTGTTGTAAGTGTATTTTGGACTACTCTTGTCACTAGGGTAAAGTTTGTGAAACCCACTAGACCTAGATGAGGGAGGATGCTTTTTTTTTGGCTATTCCTTTGTCAGAAACTTTCTTGTTGTAGGTATTTGCTTTATTGTGTTTGAGTTAATTCACCATCTGTATTGTATAAATACTAGGCATTATAAGTATAGAGGCTACAGTTAAAATACCTTACAGAAATGATGCCTCAGTAGTGTTTTAAAAAATGAACATCACTGTAATGGAAGGCAGCAATGACATGATGAAATTTCCCTTAAGCCACAGACAAGACACATTTGAGTTTATGGCAGACTTACACATGTTGACCACTCGCAGCTTAAGTCTTCCAAATAATAAATGTTCTGTTCAATTTCTATTCATGTGCATTGCAGAATCTGTGCTGAGATTTTTCATGAGGAGGACTAGCCCTCATCTTGCCTGGTTTTAGTTTTGTTAAAGTCTTTTTTTAAAAATTGATTTGGGAACTATTGTTTTATGGGATCTGAATTTTCAGCTTTTGCTGGTTTCTCATAGCCATCCTTCTCTGCCTATTCCCAGGTAGAGGCACAAATAACTCTTTTCTTTTCACTCCAGTCCTTTCATTAGTCCCAATAGTTTAAATGGAATTACTAATCTGATAAGATTGATCCCTGGAGAACTCTTCTACTTTATAGAGGTTTCTTGCTTCTGCAAAATTTCATACTATATATCAAGTGCTTGAAAATAGGAAGCATCTATGATGATGTAATACCCTATCTGGTCCCAGACCCCATAACACCTTGACTGGCTAGTAAATTTAAACAAGGCCTCAATGAGCTCCAGGAAAAACCTGAAGATACTGATAATCCCCCCAGGATAAATCCTTAATACTACCTAATGGAGTCATGGAAGGGATAGAGAACTTTTTTCCCCTTCTTTTTTAATCCAGGGATCTCTTGTCTTCAGCAGCTTAAAAAAAAAAACAACTTGAAAACTATTTAATAATTAAGACCTAGATCCTGAAAAAGACCCTTGGTGAATCAAACCCCTCTTTTTCTCAGTAGTTTGCTATTTGAAATATGTTTCTGGCTGAAAACAACAACAGCATAAAAACCTCACTAAGAATAGGAAGTTGCTGCAGGAATGAAACTCCCTTTCTGGCTAACAGGGCTATGTTTTCCTATGCAAATGCAGCAAAGCCCAGAAATTAGCAATGACTGCTAAATTAACACACTTGAAGAGCTTGGCTGGTCCTAATAGGCAGTCAAATGGTCTTGTTACATTGTAATGGTGCCAAGCTAATTGAAGTGATTACTGTTGCTCATGAGCAGCCCTTTTGAAGCAGAAGTCTTTTAAATTATCCGTAGACGTTAAATGTCAGACACTATTGTGTAATTATACTTTGTAAACGCTGAATGTCATAAGGCATCACAGGTAATTGAGGTTTACAGAGAAGAGCTTTATCTAAACCTAATTGGGCATCAACTCTTTGTCACTATTTCTAAACGTAATTGGGCATCAAATTTTTGTGCCAGGGACACTCCAACACCTCATTGCAGCCCTCCCTCCATCGTTATCAGTAGGGATATGTACATCACAGCACATCTGACCTTCCAAACACAGGACCTCTCTCAGTCCAACCTATACAGCCTGTCAGTCCAAGAAATGGAAATTTTTACAGGGAACCAGGCCTCTACATTTCACAGGTGTGGGGCATCAGTAGCTGACAGTGATTTCCCAGTTCATCTGTATCCTGGTTTCAGTCGACACACTACCCAGCCACTGCAGTACTCAATGAAAGCTTTGAAATGCATGAAGAGCAGAACTTGGCTTAGTATTATGCATAGCTATTTTAATTTTTTTTTCATTTACAAGTACTTTTATATAATTATTTCCTAGTATTTGTATTCCTAGGAGAAGTTACAATTTATAGCATAGAAATCTGTTTTACAGCTGAACCTTTGCCTTTTACTCCTATCATTTAACTCAGACACAGCTATTAAACTTCCTGAGGATTTCTCCCAGATAGATAAATAGCTGCCTACAGAAGTTTTCTGCTAGGATCATTCATGTACAGTGCTTGATTGCATAAGTATGTCTGAATTTTACATCTGGAACCTGGGTATCCTTTTCAATTCTCCCCTTCCATCCCTCTCATCCCCTCCCCCAAGTCCAAGAATGACAGTTACGCAATCTTTACTCTCAGTCCTTCATGCATAATAATTCCAAATAACATGCAAATTCCGAATATCATGCAAAATAACTCCAAAATAATTCTATTTTCCAACTAAAGATCTCTAACTTTAGTCATAGAGTCATAGAGTCATATAGTCATGGAGTCTTATCCAAAGTTTACTAAGATCATCAAGTGCTTTGCCCCTGAATTCAGTGCATTTGGTTTTCAAACCCATTCAAACAATCAGTTATAGTCAATGGTTCACTTGTCAGAAGACGCAGAAGTCCAAAAACTGCTTACTCCTGCCACTTTTGCATAATTTTTTTTCACAATGTGCTTTGCATGTTTTCATCAGATGCTGGTGGATATTGAGTGTTGAAAGCACTCATTATAGATAATGATCTTACATCTGCTTTTTATTAGTCAGTTTTAATAGTGTGTTGTGACTGGGGAGGAAATTCATGTACTTGTGGGATGAAATTCACTGTGTTAATGTGTATTTCAGAGTAAAGGGGTAGAGGTTTTTTGATACAAAAAAATTTGATCTCAGAATTTCAATCCACTAGCAGAGGAAGAGTCCTCACTGGTTACTCTAAATATTTTCACTTTGTTTTGGCATATTATTATATATTCCGAAACCTCTGAATTTTTATCAGACAAAGCTAAAATAGAAAATGTTCACCCACTTGGAAAAAGGTATGTATACTATAACATTTTTTGCTTTCTTTTTTTGCTTTGATGGATCAGATCCCCCCTTTTTTTTTTTTTGGGCGGGGTTCTTGAGGTAATGTAATTATTTTCCTTTAGCTTGGCTGTGCAATTACATTTCAGAAACATAAAAGAATACAAATTTCACTTCTGGACAAATCCGCTGAATTAAATTGTCCCATAGAATGTAGCAAAAATGGAAAATAATAAAAAGAAACACTGAAATGTATCAAGTGCATATCCAGTTATATTTGAGATCTATCACTTTGATGTTTGATTTTGTCCTATCATCCACGTGTTTGATAGCCTCAGACTTCCTCTTTCTCATATAAAATCATATACATGTCCTTTCCTGGAATGTGCTGAAGATTGTTGTCCAAAAAGCATTTCATTCTCACTTTTCTGCAGCAGTCCTGACATGACTGCTAAAATATCAGAAAATGAAATTAAACCTGATTGTTGTGCTATCCCCAAAGGGCAGAGAACTTGATTTCACTCAAGGCACAACACAGTAATCCCCAGCATTAGCAGCTTGCCAAGGCTGTCTAAGTCAGTGCTTGTCCTTGTCAAGAGTAGGAAGAGGGAGAGATATACATGGAGGTGGTGGGTAGGACAAGTTTGATCAAAAGCAAATTGATGCTAACCAAAGAGATTATCCATGAACTACATTTTTCAAAGACAAAAAGTAAATGATGGAACAGAAAGAATAAGAAAAAAAGAAAGAGAATTAAAAATATTGATTTATTGGTTTTGATTTGAGAATTTAATTTCCTTTCAAGATTTTGAATTTAAACAAAGTTAATAGTGATACAATTATGTACTTCTAGGACTGATAAATGCTAAAAATATTGGAGATTTTATTACACATTTTTTAACAAATTAACACTGTTTATTGTGAGAAAACAAACACACACAAAAAAGATATTCTAGTAAACAAACTTATTGGGGACACAGAGGTATTTCCCAAAATGAAGCTGATATCTCCAAATGTTAATTTTGAACACATAGCCCTCCACCCTGAAGAGTTTCAATAATAACGTGGTTGTCCTTTGATATATATCCAATATAGCCAGCACCTTCTGCTGTTAATCTGAAAATGCCTGGCCCTTTCCAACAATGCTGCATCTACACAGGACAGATGTGAAACACTGTGTTTTTTGCAAAGGGCACCACTGTTTTTAGCTACACATGTTAATCTGTCAGCAGAATTGTGACTGATGACTCATACCATGACCTTGACAAATTTTCTTTTCTGTCTAATGTTTTGACAATATCTTTTATGTTCTTGGCTCAATTTTTTGGTCTTAGCATTTTTTTAATAAGTGCTGCCTGCATCACACTTCAGTCCAGTTTCTGTCATCTGACTTATTCAGCCTCTTTATTTACAATAGAACTGGCAATATCTGTATTAAATATTCAATACTAGATATTGTATGGGTGACTTGCTTGTCCTATAATGTCAGCTCAAGTAATTCTCTCCTAATTTCCATTGAGGAGGTTAGTGTATTCCTATTGCTCATAAAAATATTTGCAGACAACAGAGTTGATAAAAGCATTATAGAAATACGAAAATTCCATTTATTCTTGAAATAAAGCATTTTGCCTTCTTGTCCCCATCTAATGTTTCCCCTGCATCTCTTGCTCTGTTTCCCACTGTGCTTCACTCACTGTTTCTTATGAATTTGCAGAGCGGGCCCCATACACACTCTTATTCTCTTCGCTAAATTTTTAAGATGAAATTGAAAGAAGCTCCTCAAGGAAGACATTCAGAAAATATGGGTTAGAGGAAATAAAATTACAATGCACCTAGTTCTTCTGTATCAAAATATGACCATGAAAGTGAAGAGCCATATTGGAGCAGAGTGAGACATGCTGATAGAAGCACCGTGCAAGCAAAATGTTTGTGTCAGCCCGGACTGAGCAGATTAACCTCAGGACTTGCTGATTTCCTCCTGAAGTTCTCATACCTAACATTGACTCCTAGAACAGCTGCATGTACTGCTTGGGCAGTGTGTGGTAGGGTGGTGGTGAAGAAGTGTTACTGCTTGTAAGCTGCTGTGTTTTTTGTGCCGGTGGGTATAATGCTGTAGGTGTAGTAATGTGTATATAATTTCCCCTCACTGATGTGTAATTTTGCAGAGACAGCCTGGAACTCTTTTTTTTTCTTTTTGCCTTTATAATTTTCTCTTTTATTTGCATTCAATTATTTGTTTTTATTTTATTTACAATTTTATAATGGAATTTTTTTTGACAGATGAATATTTCATAAATGAATTATGTTTAAATGTTTAAAAATGTTTGGTTTGTTCTTTCAGTAAACAATTTTATCAGCACAATAACACCATCCAGAGAATGTGTCTGGTGGACAGTACACACACACCTAAGCTCTGTTATTATAAAGGCTCCCAGCTATTTTCACAGGGCACTCGACAGTTCCCTGTGTCAGGCTGACCTCTTCTGTAAGAGTTATCTAGGCTTCATGTGGTGCAGTCAGACACTGACCTTGCACTGTTCCTTTGGAAACAGCTTCACTTTACTGCCTGCAAAATGATTACTGGAAATCCCTTTTTTGTTTTTTTAACCCTTTTGCCAATGATACCTTTTTCTTGTCGTCTCACTTTTGCAAACACCCCTGACATCTGTGAAGTGAAACAATACTGGCTCATCTTTTGGACTGCAGATGGTTTTACAGATTTGGATGTTTTTGTCACAACATACTTGTAACATTTCTGAGGCTCTTGGTGGCAAAGGATGGTGTCATACCCCAGCAGCAGGTCTGGCTTAGCTCAGGCCTTGCAGTCAGCCATGTGGAAGATGCTCTTTGATCTCACTGGAGATGTGCTATTGCCCAGTGTGAAAGAGCTGACTGATCTCCTGGAGAATTATGCTGGTTGTGTATCTTATATCTTGCCTGAAGCAACATCTGGGTGATCTTAGTTCAGTAACAAATAGTGATATTTTTCTCGAAATGATTGTCCTCTGAGTGAAGTGGTGGTGAATTTTCGGGTGAAAATGGTAGAGCTTAAAACATCTTCCAAGTGGGAGAGAAGCTTACTTTTAGATCCTGGACATCTGATTCCTACGTTGGTTGATGTTTCCACAAGCTGATTCCCAATGGCTTTGCAAATTTTATAATTGATATATAAAACATACTACATTCTGCCAAACTCTGCTCTGTAAGAATAGATTGCTTAGATTACACTGGTAAACATAAAGCTTAAGCTACCCTAAGCTTAAGCAACAGGCATTAAATTAGCAACAGCCTTTCCTGAACATAGGTAAAACCACAGCATGCTCAAGCACCCTTAATAAGTAAATATTTTGTTATTTGTGTGTTGTTAATTGATCCCTGCAGTTATCACTTTGTTGCTAATTTAAAAGAAAACAACGTGGGAGTTACAGAAATTGATGGGAACCTGGGTATTTAGCTTGACTTAATACCATAAACAAAGACAGGGAGAGAACAGATGGTTTACATCCATGGTTGACATCCAGCCCAGCTGGGATCAGTTTCTTGTTGAGATGAAAAGAAAATAAGTTGAGGTACAAGCAGGGTAAACCATTGCCATCTGGGTCAATTCTTGTGGTAACTATAAAGCAGCCACTCCATACATCCTTGGTTTATCCTTCCTGTTTCCTCACTTATCAAATATTTATTGTCAACAACGGGCAGTTCTGTTTGCACACATTGCAATTGGATAATGAGATAGTTAAGTTTACGTCTGTTATTGATGGTGAGGGCTGATGGCATGAATAATTTCCTGTTTTTTTAAATGGGAATTGAATTATTGATGCTTCATTTAGGCAGTGATAAAGGTATTAGTAATGTCTTGCCATGGCTGCAGACTGGTAGCAGTAGTAGCCAAGAAGATTCTTTCAGGTGATGGGCTAGCTCTACTGTGTATCTGGAGTACAAACAGGAAATCTGTTCCCATGAATACAGCGATCATGGATTTACTGCTTCACAAATACTGCAGAACTTGTCCTGATAACTCTGCAGCTGACATTGCTAGAAGACAAAAGGCTACGATTTAACAGCCTGAACTGGCAACATTTCCCTTATAAACTCAGTTGCCCATCACAAGAAGGATCATTTCATAAATAAGAAGAGAGAAAACAACAGTTAATGAAGCAAGAAGTATCTATCTTGTATGCAAAAGGGCCTTGAATATGTTCAAAGAGATTATCTGAACTTTATAGATTGACTAATTTTGGGCTTCTAAATTCTTGACTGTCACTCTAATAACATGGTGATTTGAATTCCTGCAATTCAGGTTCTACGATTTGTATTTTTATCTTTTTCCTTCCCCCGGCCCCCCATCCAAAGCCACTTCACGTTTTAAAAATGTAAGCTACACAGAAAAGAGTGTCATTTGCATGACATCTTTCAAAAGAGGATGTGTTTGAGAGAGAGGTAGTGGCTGAGATTCCCTTCTAGCACTCTAACATATGATATTAATCTCCCTTGCCGAATGTAAAAGGTTGAAGTGAAACCTTCTGTACTCCATTTGCATTTTTTCACTTTCTACTTGCTGTACTCTTCTCCGTCCTATTTTTCAGTTCTTCAGTAGATTCAAATTCCCTCCTGCTTTCCCTAATCCCAGTCATCCCATCAGTGCATGAAGCATAGCAGTGTCTCCCAGGTCCACAAACCTCCCCTGACTGCAGTGTGAACCAGGCTCTTAGAAATGGCAAGATAGTGGGTTAGGAAATTAAAAAATACACATTTCCCTTCTCAGATCATAGTTAATAAATTTCAGAAGTGTCATGCATCTCTTAAATCTTCCTGCCTGCCCTCCATTTTTTGAACCACGGGATGATGGGTAGGAGCCATTGTTAAAAGTTTTTTGCAGTGTTTCTCATGATCAAATACAGAATCATGTAAAAAAAAAAAAAATAGGGTAAAGAAGATCTCAGACCAATTATTTTTCTACAAAATACTTTATGTGACAACAGCAGCAGCCCCCAAAGGGCAGCATGTAACAACAGAGCCTAATTAGAATGATTTCAGTATAATCATTAACTAGCATCTAACACCTATGAGAGTATTTCTGTTTAAACTAAAACATGACCTGCATGGTGGAGAGGCCTTGTAAACTGTCGATGAAATGAAAAATGTGACAGTAAAGGTCAGAGCTGTGCTCATTTGAATTTCAAGCAGGAAGCAGGCTCCTCAGCCAGCATGTACACGAAGAGTGGTGGCTCTTTCCATAGGCTCTCTTTGCCAACAGTAGCTGTTGGAGAAATCCTCCAGGACTAATTACTGGGGCTGCAAAACAAGTATTGTTCTTTTGTCTCTTTTCCTGACCTGGTGAAATGCAAGGGTCCTAATTATATTGTGTCAAAGATGTGGTTTTGTTTTTCACTGTCATGTGAGCAAAGGTCACAAGCTAAGAAAACCAAGTGGCACCTTACATCTCTCTCTATCCACCTGCTGACAGCTTCCTTGATGCTCCTGCTAATCACATCACCTTACTGGAGAAACAGGGGAGAGAGAGAGCTTGCTAATAAAGTCCCCTTCTGGAGAGAATGATGCTAACACATTGTGTTCCACTGGACCATGTAAATGCAGCTATCAAATCAGTGAGATATGGTTTGATTTGCAAGTCTCTGGTGAAATTTGAGAAGACAAAATTGTAAAACATTCTGTAAAAAAAAAAGCATTTAAACATTTTTAAGGAAAGCTTTTAAAAAAGCAGGAGAAAAATATTATAAGAAAAAAAATTGTAAGAAAGGGTGCTATTTATTCATTTTGAACCACTGCAAAGAGCTCTGTTAGCAGCATTTATCTTCTCAAAAAAAATCCAAGAAAGCTAGTGCATTTAATTATTTTCCTGTTTCCTTTTTGTGACTTTTAAAATGCTATATACACAAAGACAGCTTTTAACAGCTTTGGGGAATTGATGAAACTATAACATTTAGTACATAAGCCTTGCTATACTGAACCTTACTTGTTTTTCTTCCCATCCTCCAAATTTCCTAAGTTTAATTTCATCTGGTCTTCATTTCCCCCTTTCCTCTTCACCGTGGCTTGGGGGCTTTTTTTGTCCCTTCTTTACTTTCTCAAAATTTCCTTACATACTTTTCATTTATTTTTTTGTTCCTCATTGCTCATGTCTTTTTTGTTTTATCTTGAACTTTGGAATGAAAGTAGTGCTTGTGAAGTGATGTGACAGCTGCAACA
>VZTZ01036879.1:0-40760 GCA_013400955.1 Drymodes brunneopygia | reverse complement strand
TTATGTCGTAACCAGGAAACATTTCTGGCATCAGACATCACCCAGCAGTGTGTAACTGTTTGGTGGTTTCAGGTGTACTAGGAACAAAATGTGAACAGAAGGCACTGCAAACTATTGAGTTTAATCACCTGTTCTTTTTCTTTCTGGAGAACTTCTTCCTTTGAACATTGCTGCAGAATGCTTAGTAGTACATCCACATGATGGGGAGATAGCATAATCTTTCTTGAAGTTGGTGTAAGTCTGCTGATTTTTGGTGTTGAGGGTCTTGTATTTCTAGTAGACCAAGTAAACAAAAATCAAAACTAAGTTATGTGCAGTAACGGTTAAAGACTCTTCCCTTCCCCTGCTGCTTCATTGTGGTTGGTTGTCAAGCCCTCAAAGATTTGGGTGTAACATCTGTTTGTGACAGATCACTTAGGAGCATGAAAATTTGTGAGGAAAAATTATATCGTATTGAAAAAAAGATTATTTTCTGTGCATTAAACCTGCAGCTTTGTTACAGGTCCTCAGCTGCTGCATGTCTTACTGCCCAGAGAAAACATTAGGTTAGTGACATTTTGGTAATTTTTCTCAAAGTATATTATTTTCACAAATAATTCATACTCTAAGCAACTGACAGCTTCCTGTTTCCGACTTAATTTTTCTCCTTCCACTTGTGCTAGAGTACTTCATGGCCATGAAGAAGTGTGACTGAGGGGAATAATGAAGTACTGATTGTAACTTCATATTAGCCTATTGTCATGGTTTGATGCTGACTAAACATCAGGTACTCACGAAAAACTATTCACTCATTTTCTTCTCTGCTTGAGCAGAGAAGGGGAAAGAAAACCCAAAGGGTTATGAGTGTAGAGAGGGATTAGGACAAAACACTAAGGGGAAAATAGGCTCAAACTTAGAGGGTATAAAGAAAAATTTATTATTAACAGAATTAAAAGAGGGTAATGAGAAATAAAATAAACTTTTAGAACAGCTTTTTCTTTCCAACCCTTCCCTCTTTCTCACCGACAGCACAGGGAGATCAAACATGGGGTTTTTCGTCAGTTTGTCACTTCTAATTTTCTTCTGTTCATTCAGGGAAAGAAAGGTGTTTCCTTTGTTGTGTTGTGGGGTCCCCCCACAGGACGCAGCTGCAAATGTGAGTCCTTCTCATGGGCAAAACAGGCTTCCCAAAATGTTTCCTGTGAGTCACTTATCCATGTGAGAGCAGGTTTTTATAGCTCCTTTTAGCATCCACTCACTCTGTCGTGTGAGTGGACCTCTGCCCCTCTCGTGGACCCAATGAGGTGTGAGGGGACAGCTTACTTAACTACAGTCTTTTACCACAGTTTGCAGAAGAAATTTCAGCTCTGGTGCTTGGAGCATTTCTTCTCCCTTTTTCTTTACTGACCTCAGTGCCGCCATGTTGGTTCTCCTCACGTGTCTTCACTTTTCCCTTTTCTCTGACTCGGAAGAAAATTGTTCTCCGTAGGTATCTTTGTTCTCAAGTTCTATCAGTTGAAAAGCTCTTATAGGGCTTTGCAGTGCTGAAAGGTTGATCTTGTCTGGGTTTTGTGCCAAAGAGCCACTTGCTGTGTTTCTGCTACTGACCATGCAGCCCTGCCAGCACCGCTTGGGCAGTGCTGGTCACCACAGCACTGGCACCATTCAGCACCTCTCTTCATGCGGGATGCCGAAAAGGAGAAGCTGCTGCTGCCTCCCTGCCCTTCTGCCTGCAGCACAGCTGGCTAAAAGTGGCCAAGCAGGCACAGTCCACTGTGGACTTTGCTGAGATGGCTGCGGGCGTGCTGGCTGCCTGGCCGTGAGGTGGTGCTGAGAAAGAGAACTGCCACTGCTACCCCTGCCCTTCTGCCCGTGGCACAGCAGGCCAGAAGTGGCCAGGCAGGCCCAGTTCACCGCTGGCCATGCCAAGATGGCAGTGGCCACATAGCTGTGGCAGTCATGTGGCTGCTCATAGCCCCAGCCACAGTGCTTCCCCACCCCTTGGAAGAACTGTGCAAGGTTTTGATTTCCTTCTTAAATATGTCATCACAGAGGTGTTACCGACTTCTCTAACTGCCTTAGCAGCATCTCTGTTCTCAGAGCCAGCCCGAGAATGGTTTTCCCAGGCAAGGAGGAAGCTTCTAGAAGCTTCTCACAGAAAATCACTTCTGTGGCTGGCTTCTTCCCACCCCACCAAAAATCAAGCCATGCAAAATTAATGCACCTATTAAATGGCATCAAATTTTGGTACTGCCATGTGATTAGGACCTGTCATTGCAGTGATCTATTTTTGTTGGGAGACAGTGAATTTTGTCCTGTTGCATGTGGCTCCATGCCACATAATCTCCAAATAATCTCTTTGTAGTATACACATTAAGCCTTCAATCTTTTCCTTAAATGTCTACTTCACTGGAAAACTTCCTGCAAGATAAAGTCCCTATGTCTCATTAGGATATAAGTGAAGTTGTTTTATGTGCTAACATGATGTTATTTTGAGTGGTATTCCTGAAAAAATCAACTTATTTCATATAAGTACTGTCTTTGCTTTCTAGTTGTTTTAAGTTAGCAAGACATTTAAATGTTGCTTTTGATATCCTGATGATTGCCATTTGCAATTTATGTATTTATTTTAATAATTTTAATTTTAGGGAAATTTTTAAAATGCAAAGTGTAAACTAAATAATTAGAGACATATGACTAGCAAGAATGCCAGCTTTATGTCCCTGATGTTGTGTGACTGGTGTGTTGTGATTGAACAGCTGGCTTTGAATTTTTGTGAAGGTATGGGAATGTGTGGTAACGTTAAAAAGAACCTTGCAGAGTGTTGTACCTCTGTAAAGCCTTTTCTGCAGCTTTGCTATGAGTGGAAAGAGGCACTGCAATCCTTCTTTATTTGCTCAGCACAAGGACAGCCTTACTGACAGACCTGTTGTTTGAGTACTATAAGGAAGATTTTCATTTTCGGACACAATTTTTGGTGTTTTTGTTTTGCCTTATGCTTCCTACAGCAAGCAGAAATAGGGAATTTAATAAGGTAACATACAATATCTGTAAAATCTATTATTTAATATAAAATCATGTATTAAAAAGTTCTCCTGCAGAGTTTTGCACAAAGGTCATCAGATCTGACTCAGGTGCAGTTAGTAGCATTTAATTATCTCTCTGCTTAGACCCATAATGCAGTGGAAATAACATGTTTTGTTCTGTTTCAGTGTTGCTTGGAAGGCCGGTTTTATGTGCCTTCAGATGTCCTTTGTGGAGTGCTGGTATAGGCGAGTGTGTGGGCCTAGGATTTTTCACATCCCCTACCATTAATAAGACTAGATTTCTCCTTCAATATTGTCTACATTCATTAAAAATTTGATGATTCAGAGTAGTGGCAAAGAGTTATGGAATACTGATATTGGAGAAAATGGGATTAGATAAGTAAGAAAATCATGAAAAATCCGAAGGAAACACAGTTTAGGGAAATAGGCAGTGAATAATGTCTAGTACTCTGTTTTTCTAGAAGTAACTTTTTGTATTGGAGGAAGAGGTCTGGCATGCCCTACTTGTGACTGGGTGTCTGCTGAGTCACCAGCTGGTTACGCCTGGTGCAAGGTACCCATGGAACCCACTAGTGTCAAAGGATGAAGACACTGTCCACATGCAACAGTGCCAATAGTGCAGAAATGGCAGAGGATGTTCAAGAGGTGAATCTTGCTGTTGGATGGCAGACCTTTGACTTGCAGAACACACTGCAAGCTGCAGCAATGATGAGCTCTGGCCTCTGTTTTCTGTAATGCCGGTAAAAGAACAAGGAAGTTGTCAAAACTCAGTGTACTTTAGTGTGAAAATCAGTATTGTGACCATAAGAAGGAGACTTCAGCACCACCAGTGCTGAGACAGAAATCACATTAAATAGCTTTGGGTACTGAGAGTTTTTTGCCTACATTGCTTATAAGGAAAGTGAGACTTATGGTATTGTACTGGGGATAATTTTCAGTATTTTAGAAGAGTATCAATCCAATTAAGCAGGCTAAATTTCTGGAAGAAATTTACCACCTGTAGTTTGTGAATAAAAAGATGGCTTGCAAAACATTGCAAAACACTCTTCTTTTAATAATACTTTATAAATTTTAAGCATGTTTCTTTTTGTTTTTTAAGAATAATTTTTTTGCTTAAAAATAGTACAGAAAGAATGATAGCAGTGTCTGTAATTAAATGTATAAAAGTATAAATGGAAGAAAGAATCTGTCCTTTCTTTCCCTCATTGTCTTATGTTCCTCACTCCCATGGTATTAACAGATTCTTGCTGTAAAAGAAATTGATTCTTCACTCCCAGGCAGGTCATTATAAAAAGGGTTTTAAATCATTTGGTCTTCCCATTTCTGAAATATAGACTTCACTTTAATATTCTCTCCATTACCAGCAATAAAAAGCCCATAATTTGTGAAAAATGAGCTTTCTCTTCAATATGTTCTCTGATAAGTGGCATTCCTACTCCTCGTTCACTTGTCCCACACCTGTTAACCTGCCAAACTGGTACTCAGTACATCATGAAGATGCTCTATTTATTTCTGTTGCACAGCCACGTGAAGATTAAAAACCATGTTAGAGGCAGGCCTCTTGGTTAGTAATAAATTCCATTTTTTGATTAAGTTGACACTGACATTTGATCATTCATTGAGGGGATGGGTGCAGTGTCATTTTGGTATGCCAGACTGCACACACCTTTGTCTTTACACGTCTCTCTAAAAGGCAGGCAGGCAAGGTGCATACAAAGAAAAGCATTTTCTCCTGCTGGCAGTGGTGGTAATTTGCCTGGTGTGCTCCTGGAAAGACAACAGATGCAGGGCAGTTTGGGATAGAATACATTTTCTGCAGAAGAGTGAGCACACTTACAAGAGAGAACCTGATGGCAGTTCATAAATGAAACTTCTGTGCATTTAAAACAATATGGCAACATTGGAAGTTAGCAGAAGAACGTTTTAAGTCCCTTTCACATGTAATATTCTATTCTATTCTATTCTATTCTATTCTATTCTATTCTATTCTATTCTATTCTGCTCTGTTCCGTTCTGTTCCATTCTGTTTCATTCTGTTCCATTCCGTTCCATCCCATTCTCCTTAAGGAAAAAAGTTACCTGTAAATACATCTATGCTTATATGAACATCTCTTTGTGGCTGCCAACTTACTGTAGTATTCTGAACTCCTGTGTTAGTACCATGGACAGATCCTTCTCTCTTAATTTGGTTCTGGTGGGGTTGTCATGTCTTACTTAAAACTCACGCTCCCCAGATTTTTTGTTTTTAATCATCTTCTCAAAGTTTCTTGCATAGTTGGACAGAATGTGTTTTTTCCAAGTTAATTATCCAATCTGAAAAATTATTAAATCTATTCAACCTGCACTAATTTTGAAATTTTAACCTGCTAAAATTGAAAAAAGACCAAAATGAGCTGGAATTAATTCCATAAAGAACAGATAATAAAAAAAGTTAGAAAAAATCAGAATAGGTGTTAAATTATGTTCTTTAATCAGATGGAGGCACAGAATTATCTTACATGTAAACAACATTAGGAAAATATTGATTCTTAAAGGTTATCAATAAAGTGGATTTCATTTGATAAAGGAATGCCACAAACATTCATATTGGTAGAGAATAGCTGCCCACTGATCATTTTACTAGCATTCACATAAATGTGGAAGCAGTCATTTTCATATGCTTTCAAAATGTGCATTTGCTTAATGGGAATAGATAGTTCATGTGCAGGAGTGAAGCTGGAAGCTGAAGGTGGCATTCATGAATAGGGTACTGAAGATGAGCTGGGTCAAGAGCTACATGGTATAGAATTGCGCTCTAGGTTTCTCTGCTCTTTGTGAAAGTGAAATGGAAAGCGGTCAGGAGGGTGTGCTCCTCAAAGAACTGATCTGTCTGGTTAAAATTATGAGATCACTGGGATTGCCCTTTACCTGTGATTTCTATACTATTTGTACCATTTCCCTCTTTCCTCTTAATAGAATTTTCTATGTTATGGGAGACATAGAGTTGGAGGAATTAAAACATATCTCTCTCTCTGTCTCTCTCTCAAATTTACTGTGAAGATAATATTTTAAGGATGCATTTCTGTACTATTAAACAAGTACATAGATAACATTGTTAGTTTTTCCTACAATATTATGACTTAGATCTAGGCTTTTAAAATCAGAGTACCATAGAATATTTTGTGTTTGAAGGAATCTTTAAAGGTCATCTAATTCAAACACCCTGCACTGAGCAAGTACATTTTCTGATAATTTCCAGACCTCACATGTTCTGGACTTTTGTCTTAGTTGCTCTAAATTACATTTCTTTACAATTTCTGTTTGATTGTAATACTCCTGTCTCTCTACTCTGCTTTGCTGCTCTTTGTCTATGTTTGTGTATTTTGAAGTTTGCATGTAAACAACTCTTAATATATTCTTTAATGACGTGGTGGATTTAGATTTCTCATGTGCAACATGGAAATGTGTTGTGAAGTCTCTTTCTGTGTCTACATAAAACAATTTTTTGGCATACTCGCCAATGAAAATATTTCCAGTCATGTGTGTTTTCATTCAGAAACCTCCTTCCACAGAAAACCAGCATTGTCTGTAACTCTTTCACTCTCCAATTAGTAAGAAAGAAAAGAAAGAAAAGGCTGACTGTCAAAATGGAGTCCTATTTCAATCCAAAATTTGTGCTGCCCTCTGAATTGCCAGGGTCACTAGGTACCTGTTCTAGGTACTTAAAATTTGCCAAAAATATTATGGAATATTTGTCCTGTGATAAACTGAGTCTGTTTATAGGCAGGAAAGCTTTGGAAAACACATTGAAGATACATAGCAGCAATATCTATACAAATGCTACATCTGACATTAAGAAGATTACAAGATGTCTGGAGTTCTCTAGACATGTATTTCTCGTTCTGTCTCATAAATCTGTCTTGGGAAACTGTGTCAAAGGTTTGTATTTTTCTGAGATTCCTACCATTAAGAAGTCACAGCTAGGTAGCTATATGTTTGAAAAATCTAGACTGCAAATATTCACTGTGGGCCAAAGTAAGGGCTTACTGTTCATGTTGGTGCAGTTTCCCACAGATTGAATTTATGGTGGAAGCTTTAAATAGCAAATGTGTACATACTTCTGTCTGAAAAATCTTGGGAAAAAATAAGTTATCCATAAATACTTCCCATGATAATGAGTAGGCCTGGTTTCCTGCTCTTGTCCCAAAAACTTTCCCTACTTTTTTCAGTTCAAACTAATTTTTTTTTTAATTAAGAATCTGGTGGTTTCATCTGCATCTTAGAGTTGCTGGCATGACCTTGCCATACATTTAGAGGTATTTTAGGGAAAATCAGACACCTATTTCACTCTGAAATTCTTCTTCCATTTCGTTTGCTGATCAGCTCTCCTTTTGATCTTTCCAACTCCCTCATCACTACACCTTTCCTTCAATGCCTCTCATTTTCTTTCCTGCTTTCCTACTTTAGGAAACAAAAAGACACTTTTCAGACTCTTCACTTCTTGATTTGCCTGATCACTCCTCCATTTCCACTTCCTTGCCTTATGACTGCAGCTGTAAGACTAGTTGTTTCAAAGTACTTTATGACTTAGTTCTTGTTCCGCACCTAATGCTATCTTACCCCATGCTCACTTTCAATCTTTGCCTTTATCTCTTTGCTCCAGCAAAGATTGGCAGTAAGTCTCCTATCACCAGTCATTTCTCTTATGTGAGCTATTTTCTGCTAAACAAGATAGATAATTGGAATCAGGGAATGTTTCTCATCCTGTGATTTTGAAGAGCTCCGTGTACACTTTAATAACACAACAGACACTCTGACTGCCAGTACTGTCTATATATTAAATGCAAAATAACAAAGCTACTGCAAAGTTTCTGCTCCAAATGGCATTGGAAGACTCTCCCAAGCTATAAATTTTGGTGACCCTTCCTGTAGCATCTTCCTCTAGTAGCTGAGCATGTAGATCGTTCTCTGAACTTTTCCCAACATCTTATGTACTGTGTAAATACCTTTATCTTATTTAGCACTTGCCGGAAAGGAGATTCTGCCTTAGATGATTAATGAAAAGGTGAAACAAAGAATCAGAAGAAAATCAGTATCCTTAAAAGTGCACACAATGGCAGAACTACTGTAATAAGCAACTATTTCCATATGGGAGATTGTTTGTTTGACAGTTGATCCACATTATCTATAGAAGTACCTTGGATCTGGTGAAGAAATATTCCTGCATTTTTCAGAAGAAATAGGAAGGAAAATGGGGCTTGTCTAGTAGGAGGTGTCCCTGGCCACTGCAAGGGAAGCTGGGACTAGATGATCTTTAAGATCCATTCCAATCCCTTAACATCCTGTGATTCTATGAATGTTACAATCCCTGCCAAAATTTGCAGATATTGTATTATTATAGATACATACATTGCTTTCTGCATTCTTTTTAACTGACTGGTAGTTAGAGCCATTAATATCTGGATACAATATGATCTCTGTTTTAAAACTAACCTACCTGGTGTGTTTGCCTTCCTAGAAATCTCTCCCAGATCCAAAAGTTCAACCTTATTTTCTTGGATTTTTGCATAAAAATGGATCTTGACCTTTGCCTTTGGCAATTAGTATTATCTTTTTGGTTTAAGCATTTACCAGGTATACATATGAAGCAACAACAATACCACAAAGAAAATATTAGCTTGGCATGTCTTAGAGCTATTTATTTTGCATCCTTTCCCTTACTGTTTTCAGTAACAATGTTCATTTTGTGTGACTAAATTACAGTAATTTATTGCTTTTTTTTCTTTTTCAAAAGTGTAAGACTGGGAAAAAACAATGTTTGTTCTTAGGATACTTCAACTAACAATTTTTAATCTGAATATTATGTCTATCCCAATACTTATTTTCAACCTACTTAAACCTTAAAAAGCTAATGAATGTTGTTGACTGTCGTTTGAAGGAGCTCCACTGTTGCTGTTGCTTGGTGTGCAGAAGAGGGATAACTTGGAGAATCCACCTTTTCAGAGATTCTTTTCAGAAAGATAGAGTGAGATTTTCATCTTTTGGGCTACTATTTGTTTTGCAACATCAGATCATTAAAGAGATCTTCTGTTGACTGCATTGCTTGGTAAACCTGCAAGTTTGTCTAAAGAAAGATGGCAGTGCTGAATATGCTTGACATACACCTAGCAAATACTGTTTGTTTGGTAGAAATGGAGCTCAAACACTTTTTTAGCAAATATACTGGCACTAGTATCAGCAGAAACTAATATCAAGGTTTTAAAAAAAATAATTTTTGACTCCTATCTCAAAACTGAAATTAGATTTAAAAACTGCAGCAGGACTATGCGTTCCTCTATACTAATAAATAAAATATTTATTGATTGAGAGTGCTGGTCTTTTACTCAAAATATTCCTTTCTTCTTCCACATTTTTTTCCTCCTTTCTGATAAGCTGCTGCAATAAAATTCAAGAGACAAGATGGCTTATTTGCTTTATGATTTAAGCACCTTTAAGAAAGACCTTTTGAAAGAAATAGCTGCACTGATTAATTTACCCAACATACTGCTGTGTTTGTAGCACCTTTTTTTGTTACATCTGATTTTACAAACCTTCTTTCCTCTTTTGAATGAATACTGCAGAAGCAAAAGTGTTTGCTTTTGCTACATTTTTGGCTTCATTTTTTTTTCCATGTTACTTGTCAAAGATGAAATATTAGTACATTAAATATTATTTCTTCTTCTTTTTTACAGGTGACTCGTTATTTTTGTTTTCTTTTTTTTCCCCTTTCGCTAATATCCTAATTGATAACTTTGTGCTAAATTTTGCAGTCTGGGAGGAAATAGGAACACTCATTAAAGATATTAACTCAGTCATTCTTGATCATTCTAGAGGCTTTACATTAATACATGTTTTGGGGCTGTTCTGTATTTTGTGAATACAGTAGAGATCAGCTGGAACTGGACTGCCTTGGGAGTCAGTTTGTGTTTATTTTGGTACTATAGAGGGTTTTGGTTAAGACTACTCACAAGTCCCTCTTATTTTCTGAATTTATTTCTTTTGAAGGCATCTTCTTGTTAAGTTTGCTCTAACAAGAAGTATGCTGGGTCAATATTTTTTTTGCTCAGCACTATTAAGCCATTGCTTTCTTTTTCTAATCCTAGTAGTGGTAGATAATGCCGATATTATCTTTTTGATGATGCAAGATTGTTCTCAACATCATATCCGTGAACTTTATATAGTCTTTTTTTGATTGCTAGGCCGAGACTAACCAGATCTCAGAGACAGGAAATTATTCCTGGCATTAATTTTGGTCAGTTCTCTTTTTTCTTTTTCTATCTTAAGCTGTTATTTTCTCTTATTTATTCATGCCCCTGTTCAAATGAAAGTTATGAAAATTCATACAAAATAACATATGTTTTTGTTTTTCTGAGTGTTACCTTCATAGTAAAGAAATCCTGCTGTTCTCATGATCTTTAGCTGCTCAGTTGTTCCTTGTCTGTATTATAGGGTTTTTGCCTCTCACACCAGCATAAATCACAAGGTGTTGGTGTTAGTAATGCCAGGATAAATCTAACACTTTTAGCATTCTTTCTGAATTCTTGACCAGGCTTTTAGCTAATGATATGTCAGCATAAACTCCACAGAAATCAATAGTCGCCTAGATCACTATGGACTGGGCCAAAGGTATTATGTGATTTAAAGCATGTTATTTTTTCTGCAAAAATGATTTTATGTGCTATTGATTTTAGAGTTATACTGCTGTTTGGGTCCCTCTTCTCTGTTGTACTCCTTTTCTAGAGCAGTGTTCAAGGACATCATGAACACCCCAAATCTAGAGGGTAAGCCACTTGTGATGTACTTGTGCCAGTAGCAGCATCTGCTGTTTGCTATTTTCTTTGGACTCAGATTTGAGATCGCAGAAATTTGCACATGGTGATCTCTTTGGATATTGGCTTCTGAAAAATGTTCCCCTTGGGTTTTAAACATGTGGTTATGTTCTGCCATGTGATGGTTTTCTTTAGAAATGTGTGACTCCTGCATTTGATCAAGGTTTAGTTCTGATATGAACCCTGTTCAGTTCTCTCTGTACCTGAATTTCACAACAGCAGAGCTCTAGTGACTTCAGCAGAGGCATTATTAGCTTTAATAGTAAAATAGGACATGCAAGTGTCTTCCTCCCTTCCTGCCTTCCTTCCTTCCTTCCTTCCTCCCTTCCTGCCTTCCTTCCTCCCTTCCTGCCTACCTCCCTCCCTCCCTCCTTTTTCAGCAAGCAAACATTGCATCTGTCTTGTTGTGTAGACCTGTGCAGATGAAGCAGAATCAGTGAACCGATCCTGATTTACAACAGTCTTAAATGTACTCCAGGCCTGATGATAAGACATGAAAATTCTGTGCTGCAGAGATTTGGAACCCACAAAATATCTAATCTTAACTGTATAATGTAGCCTGTATTCAACCAGGTTATCACAGTGCTGAGGTCAGCAACTTCTGTCAGTTCAAAGGTAATTACCCTCAGTTTAAGGACACATGAACTTCTCTGACTCCTTCAAGAAACAGAACACACAATGAAGCAAATGGAATAAAAAAAAAGGATAAGAGGAAGCAGAAGCTGTGTATGGAATATTAAGAACAAAGAACAGATCCTGTTTACACCTTCTCACTGATTTTCAGAAGCATTAGATAGTTATACAGGGATGTAGGTTATGGAAAATTACTTTGAGCTGTTCAAAAGAAACAGCAAAAACTGATGTGCATCTCTGCATGCTAAACATAAACTTGCCAATCTTGTTGCTCTATCTTCTGCAGAGGTCACTAGGATAAATGGCTTAAATTCCCTGCATACCTCTCTTTATTAATTAGACATATTTTTCACATCAGGCTGCCTGTTTCTTTGGCTGAATTTCCTTCTTGTTGCCAGGCTTCCTCATGCTGGATTACATTTTAGACTGAGAACAGACTTACATAAAATCATACTGTAATAGTCAGTAGAAGATTGTCTATTGCCTGGGTATACCTGGGCATATTTTACGAAAGCTACTGAGACATAGGCAAAAATGGTTTGAGAATGAAAAAATTAAGCCAGACATAAACATAAGTGAAGCATGCTCCTGCAACCAATTCCTCAGCCAGGGAAGTTCGACTGAAAAAATAGTAAAGGCTTCCTGTCTCTGATTCATACCTTATGAGAGGTTTCTTTAATGATTGTTCTTTTGTGTAGCCAAAGCAATGTTCACTTGCCATTTATTTATGGTTTAATACTAATGCATCAGGATGAAAATTGAACGAAGAATGAGGTTAAATGAGAGGCTGGCCCTGACAGAGAAACTACAGGGTAGATGAGTGTCTCAGAAAGCTCACTGCAAGGAAATATTTTTTCAATAGTTCCTGCAAATAACAACAGGAATGAACTGATCACATTTTGGTTTAATGGTACATTTAACTAATTCTGAATTGCTGGGGAACTCTTATGGAAGTGTTTCTCATTGCAGCATTAATACCAAATGAATGAATTGAGATCAGTGTTATTGCAGGGAATAATTGCAAATAAATTAATATAATTACAGGGAAATAAAAGTGTTAGCAATTTAATTTTAGATTTGATTCTTCATTGCCAAGATTCTATCTTTTTTGTCTTGCATTAAGGTCTCTCTGCTTACTCCTTATCTCACTCCTTAAGTAGGGTTTGTAATTCTGGTGGTTCACATGTAAGGTGTATTGTAATTCTCAGGGGGTTTTGCTCATTTGTACCTGCCTGTGCGTATATCTCTAGACTTCTAATGTGGTATCAGAGACGTCCTCATAAATCTTAGGGGACTGATTGACTATCAGTGATTTTGCTGAGTTTTACAGAGGAGAAAGAGACTGTAAAACTTGCCCATGGTTGAATTTGAGTATGTGAATAATGGTTTCAGCCCAACAGTCTTTTTTTCTATCTCCACTCATTTTTGCTGACATAAGTCTAAAGTAACTTGTTCAAGGTCACTGAAATTACATCAATGTAAAATTAGGGTAAATAAGAGGAGTACAATGTTTCCATGTGTATTTCTCCTAGTAGAGCTCTTAGGATTTGATGGTCAAGTCAGTAAGCTGAGGAATAATTTTCCTTAGTTTGTAAATGCAATTAAAAAACAAGCTAAATTTGTTTTGACTTTTCCTGTCATATTTCCTCCAACCTAATGTGAATGAATCAGATAAGGAGGATTCCTCTGCTTGAGTGATTATACAACTCATATTTGTAAATTTGAAGGAAGAATAGAGAAGAAGGATTTTGAAGTCTGATGGAAAATCTTTATTTGATAAGCAAGGAAAGAACTTTGACCTAGGTTACTTAAAAAACCCTTATTAAAGGTAACAGGATTATTTAAACTTTGCTTTCCTAAGTATGGGTATTTAAACTTAGTGGAGAAGCTACCCAGCAGTTTTATTCATTTTTCTTAGTGTTTGAGGAGGTTGCTGGTTTTAGAAAGAAATGTTGAGATTTCTCTGTGAATGTCATGGGAAACACCAAGGGAGCACGCTTTTTCAGTCTCTCCAATTAGACATCATTTCAGGAGCAAACTTTCTTAGTAGGATCAGGATGTTAGTGCTTGGGTGAAATCACTTCAATGAAAGGTGGGTAGGGGAATTCCTTAATTTGGGAACCCATATAGTGCAGCATGCAGTATAAAACAAATTGGGAATATTTTATTATTTTGTCTTGATGATACCTGATGAGCCAGGCCTGTGATGGCTGAGTTGTGCTACCATGTGTCAGAGGACACTTCTGCAGTCCCTCTTGTGCAGCTTTACAGGAATGGACTGGAGCATGTGCCACCACAGCAGATACCACAAAGACCATGCTTTTTGCTACACTACTGATGGATTTTATATCTGCACATTGCAGTAAGGCTCTCTGGGGTCCCATATTTCCATGAATGCTGAGGAATGTTCTTTAAACTTCCATCCTGCTATAATCACGAAGAATGCATAATACTTTCTAGCTATTAAGCCCTATTGCAAGAGTAAGATTTGGCTTCAAAGTATGGTTTGTGAGTTTGCAGGTGTTTAGCTCCACTGAAACCACTTTATCTGTTTCTGCATTTGTCAACAGTCTTGCTTTATCAGAAGGAAAAACTGGCCAGAAGACAGAGCTGAGAGGCTTTTGTTTGAAAAAAGAAAGCGCTGAACAATCCCACAACTTTGATATAGAAGCCTTTGTGAATTCTAGTTCCCATTTTTTAGCTATACAGGTAATTGGTGCCTGGCAGCTCATTCCTGTTGTATTTCTCTGGCTCAGCTTTGTGTTAATTACCTAAATTTACTCATTTAGAGGCAATGCTGCATGTGGTTTGGCGGGCACATGTTTTCCTAAAGAGACTTTCATGTATGCTTTTCTGCCTGCGCTGGAAGCTGCATTTAGTGTACTGTACTTCAAAATGTTATTGTTTGCTTTTTGTCAGATAAACAAATATTATGATAATGAAAAGTCCATGAACAAATGGTGACAACAGCAGAGCACTAAACATAAGAATTAATTAGCAAGAACAGTCAGCTATCCCAGATGTCTGATGTAATTTTGAAGAGAGAACTTGAAATATTTAAGGCATTCAAAGCACCACTTAGGAGGGTGAAAAACACCCATACACTTTAACATCTAAATTACAAATGTGATCTCTCTCTTAACTACTGGCTTATAAATGAATGATACCAAGACTCACATGCCTACAGCTCATCAGTTGCAATAAAAAGACTATTCCTTTTCCTGTTTTCTGACCATATGTTCCTTCCCAGTTTTGAATTTTTGTCAGGATGGGCCAGGAGCCAATGGGTGGAGGAAGGATTCTTCTCATTGTCAGTAGCTCAGACCTGTGCATGTTGCACCGATTTCGAAATCCTTGTTTTGGAAAGTGGACCCAGAACTCAAAAAGTATCATGCATGAATATTTCCATTAAGTCTGTGTTTTCCTCCATTTCTTTTACTACAGTCTTTTCTGTGCTACATCTGCTGTATGAACCTGTTCTTACTTTGCTGAGGTTTCGAGGACACATTTATAAGCTAGTTAAAGAGTGAGGTCTTGCTGTGTCTATTAGTGTCCAGGTATCTCAACAACAATTTATCTCTGATATGTCCTGTGACATGATTTTATTTGGCTTAAGTAGCAAGTAAATTAGAGGTTTCAGTTATCCTTGGTCAGCCTGAATATGTGTGCATCAGTGTTTTAGTTAGTGGACCTGTGCTGGTACAAAATATACTCTGTAAGTCTCATCCCAGCTGCAGATCGTGGCAGGAGGAGTCCCTGGGGTTTCCGCTGTTCCTGGAAGTTATTGCCAGACTGTGGCTCAGCTAACTGCTCAGGAAAGGGGGCAAACTAGATTCCCTATTGCAAACTTTGCCATAACCATAGGCAGTTGAATTGCAGCTGGCAAAGGTATCCTCAGATGTACTGGGATGCAGGGAAGAGCTGCTGCATTTTTTCGTCTTTCATTGCTATTAGGTCAGGCTAACTACTATTTGCTCCTAAAGAAAAACTGTTCAGAGTTGGTCTGTCCACCTGAAGTTTGACCCTAGGATTTTTTTTTAAAAAAGCTCTTGACTCTCTTAGTTAAGCAGATCACATCATGGCAGGTTCTGAATCCACATAAAAATTAATGTGAGGTTTAATTTCACTGGAAGTGAGAATTGTCCCTGTGTGCTGAATGAGATTTGTAAAATGAGGAAATACTCACTAAAGCACAGCATTGGCATATTTTCAAATTAAGATCACAGTGAAAATGAATTCAGTGCACTCTGGTTAATTAACTAACTAGAAAGGTATGAGAAATTCTATCTCCAATGACTAACACAGTCTGCCTTTTGATCTCAGTGCAATAAGAAGGAAGACAGAGCTATTGAATATCTTAACAATGTTGATTTTGTATACTCAATGAAAGTTTCCCAGAGTTGCAAATATTTAGAGTGAGAATATGTTCTTGTGTAGTCATTTTTCCATGACCACATTATCTCCGTTTGGGAGGACTCTCTTTCTCTGTTCTTTCTCCATCTCTAAACTAACAATTTGAGTGCCATTTCTTTTGCATAACAGCCATCACCCGTGCTAAAAGGAAAAAGGCAGTGTAACATTGGCTGGCTGTACTTGATAGGCTTTCTGCTAAGCAAATTTCAAGTCCATTTCAAATGGACTCAGTTCTTTCCAATTTCTATTTCATATATTAGTGGTTTATCTTTTTTTTTTCTTTTTCCTTTTTTTTTTTTTCCCCTTCCCAGATATTTTATCAGTTTCCCCCCTTCTCATAGCACTGGGCAATTTCCGCCTATTCTGGCTGTGGGCAGTAACGGAGGGAAATCCTTACTAAACATCTGTCACCTTCATGGCTCTGAGCACAACTTCTGCAGGACAGACTTCTTGTGTCTTAGCAAAAGCCTGCTTTTACGGGCTTCTGCTACGCCCATGACATCAAAAGGTGTCTGGTGCCAGCCCTGTAACAGTGCTCAGAGATAAAATTCCATCTGGAAACACAGTAGATATGTGAGGGAGAAGCATGAAAAGGGCAACACAGCAGCATAGGAAAGTGACTAGGCAGCTGGCCTGAGACAAAGGAACAGCCAGAATGGCTTATATGCATTCATCCAGTGGCCACGTCACTTCCTTCATCCGATTTCTTTTCCCTGCAGGCAAGCAGAGTGTGATCTGGTGATTCCCTTGTCAATAACCTGAGGCAAGGGAAGAAAAGGCAGGGTCCTTGTGCAGGAATGAAATAGAGCTGAAAAGGAAAGCAGGTCCTAGGAGAGAGAATATTGCCATGAATGTGATATGGGATCTGTGAGAGGAGTTTTCTTTTTAAAGAAAGAAAAGGGAAGGTAAAAGAAAACCAAAGTAATGAACAGAAATGTGAAAAGAATTCTAGACACTTGTGAAAGAAAAATTATGATGATTAGTAGAACTGATGTAATGAGGAATACAAAAAATGAAAGTGCATACAAGAATAGAAAAAATTGTAGCCTTTTAGGACTGTTTATTTTCTTCTGTTTTATCGGCAGACATTCTTGAAAGGCTTTAGGAAGGTGATCAGGTCAGATACCTAATTTCTGATGAAGATTTCTCTGCTTTGGAGATTGCCTTTGAACAACTGCCACTGTTTGCTCTTTTGAGTTAGTATCTTAATGATACAACCAGTTATATTCTAGTCTGATTTTCGGTATTGGTCTTTCTTCCCTTGGCAGTGCTAACAAGGCTCCAAAATGACAATATGAAAGTTGTGTAGCATGGAGTTACTTTTAAGATAAAAAACTACAAATATTTCCAAGTATAAGGTAATAGGTGCTTGTAGGTGCTACCTCTTCAGGAGGTAGATTCTAAATATGTTGTTTATAAGAATCTATAATAGATTAAAAATCTATTTAAAAACTTTGGAATTGTTACTTCACGGATCTCTACCACAAGTCTTATAACTGAATGAAAAGGCTTAAAGATATGAAATCAGTGAAGCTCCTGCTGTGGAGCTTTCAGCCTAGAAAGAAAATATGTCTCACAGTTGTTATTCACAGAGAAATAATTATTTTTTAATACATCTTCATATTTCTAGGACACTTGATTTTGAACAATCATGTTGGCAATACAGAATGGTAGCAGAGTAAAAATAACTTACTGCTCTATAGACAGCCTGTGAAAAAGGGCAAATTTAATGTGAGCATTATCTGAGTCATTCATCTGTGCCTAAACAAATTCTGATGTTCTACCACGGACTTGGAGCTGATAGCAGTACCTGCCTTGTTTATACATTCAGACTTTCCTTTTTGGGGGGGAGGGGGGCAGACAGCTGGGACAGGTAACAAAAAAGCAGATACAGGAATTTGGATTGAAGCTAGTAGTTAATTACCTAGGTCATTCATGTTTGGGTTGTGTTAGAAGTTCAGAAGTGCTCTGAGCCTTTCCTCCACCCATCTCCCCTTGATTCCTCTGTGGTCTATGTTTTCTGTATTTCTCCTGAATGAGGAAGATCCTTGTCTAAAGTGTTATAATCCACCTTGCAGGTCAGAGGAGGCTGCTGCTCATGTTATAAATGTAGATGAGTCTTGAGGAAGTGTGCCTCAGGCCCTTAAAGCTTTTTGTACTGCACTTTATGCAGAGGTGAGATGAGAGGAAACCATGTCGGTGAGATGCAAGTATTGCTCCTACACCTTCCATTTCTGGGCTGATAGAGGACTGCTAAGAAATTTTGCCAGGGAATAGTCTTCCTCACACAACCAATTACTTGCAGCAGCACCTGTGAATTTCTTCAGTCCAGCAGACAGCCAGTGAAAGGGTATAGACCCAGTGCTTGATTTCTAAATAGTTGAAACATCTTTTAATCCCCTGAGCTTACAGCCAATACTTGTTTCATTCCACTTCACTTTGCTACCTCTTATTTGAAGGAATAATCTTCACTTTGTTCCTCATCACTTCTCTGCGCCACAGGACATGGTGCCAAAAGTATTGATAAACTCCAGGGCTACCATCACCCTCATCTAGCTACAGTAGTGTCATAAGAGTCGAGTTTTGAAACTGCTTTACATATATACACTTTTTATCTCCCATTCCTTTAAATGTTTTATTGCAGGAAGCGTTGCTGTTTGTTCCCTGGGCCCCCCTCTCTCCCTTTCCTGAAAAGGAGAAAATATGGCTGTAATAAACCAGGTCTGAATCTCTTCTTCTGAAATCTCTTTTCCACTGAGGAGGCTCAGCTGTTCATTACTGAATATTCTTCATTTTGGATATGTGGCTGACTTACATAACTCAAGCCTCATTCTCTCTCACTTCTGTTTATATGGAGGAAAGTGATATAATAATGGTTGGAAGAGAAAACAAGAGATATCTTCAACCTATCATCTACCAAAATTAAAATCTGTTAGAATTCATATTTGTTAGCAGTTAATTCACCAGCAAGCTCTCTCTTTCAGTCATGGCTGTGGTGTTTGTTTTACTCAGAGAAAGTGATGTGTGGGAAGCAGCCAGAAACAACCATAAGCCAAATGTGTGACTGAAAGGGAACCAAAGTGGTACAAATGGCTCACAGCACAGAACATGTCCTCTGTAACTGCTGAAGCTCTTGCTTGGAAGAAAAATTACCCCTATTTGCCTTGAGACAAACCCATACATGAGGAAAAAAAGGCTTTGGCAGATGTCCTCTGGGATTTTTGATAGTTTGTTACATTTGTTACACGCCTGTTACATTATGTGAGAAGGTGGGATAAGCATTCTTCTCTACCCACTGTGGATGCTGAGTTATGATATCACTGCTGTTTGTAAAATATGGGGAGATCCTTAATTGGAAGGATCAAACATTTCCTCAATTGGAAAAATCAAACATCTTGAATAAATAATTTTTTACTATGCAAAATGGTCTTAATGGCCTTGTATTTTTAGCAAGATTTAATCTGCTCCCAGGTGGCCACTAATCCTGGAGAAACATTCAATTTTTTCAACAATTGGTTGCTCTAGTAATGAATATTTCTAATGAGAGTACAGAAACTGATCACAATTTATATATAGGACAAAACACCTACTGGTCTATTTCAATTGGTGATGTTATTGTTAGCATTCAGAGTTTATAAAAGTTGCCTGCTTGCAGTCTATTTATAAACTCCAACGTCACAATGGAAAACACATTGTTTGGATGAGAGCAAAGGAGGACTCTTGAAGGCTAACTGAATGCATGTTAAATCTAAGCAGGAGTGACAGACTTAGGGATCATGTATGGTCCAGATCAGTACAAAGAGACAGCTTTACTCCAAACTTACCTGGGGTTTGTGTGAACAGGTTTGAGCCCTGTTTGCTTTATTCACAGGGCTCCAAACTCATGAGGATTCTGAAATGTTTCTGTTGTTCATAACATGCTTGACTTATCATTGAATAGGAAATTTGTCAAAGAATGATAGAGCATATTGCTGGTTTTTGGCATTTTAGGGAGGAGATAAAGTGTAAATGATGTTGTCAGAAATGTGGTAGTAGTAATTGCCTACAATGAGTTCAGGCTTATTATTCACAACAAGCCAGTCTTTTTAGTGACAGCTGCCATCAATACTCATTAAAAACCTCAGACCTTTATACTGCTTCTACAGCAAGGATTAAAAAACTAAATGAGATAAATTTAATAATCCCCAAACCTGCCACATACTTAAATGCATCCACTTGCATAAACACTCCGAACATTCACTGAAAGCCTTCAACTTCTGATTTTTCTGATGATATACTGCTATGCTGAGGCTTCTAATAAGAATTAAGTCCTACATTTATAACTGATCTTATTCGAAAACACACCACTTTATGAATGACTTCTGCGGAGCGTGTAACATTCCATAAGTATATCTAGTTTGCAGGTTAATCATAATGAGATTGCATAGGTTCAAATTACGTAATTTTTCAACTTCCTTGAAAGTCAAGAAGGCAACTGCTTGAATAGACTCAGATTATGAACACTATTCATATAACTTTGTATCTTGAAAGTCTCTTTTGGTACTCTGTTATTAAAATATTATGAAAAATGAAAGAACTCTGATTAAATATGCCTGCATGGATAAATTTACATCAATGAGAGATGATTAATTATGGTTAATACCCTGTTCAGGAAACGCATTTTAGGTGGCATAATGAACAGGGTGTGATGATAATCCAGCAACAGTCCTCTGTTGAGAAAATCAAAAACCAGACACAAAGTGCTATTATGCATTTTGGAGCTATGCTGATAATAATCGCAGTTCTGAACCCCCACTCAGCTGTGCTGTCCTTGCACCACAAGATGTCACTATGCAATCCAGGATGATTTTTAGCTTTTAAAAATTTTTAAAAAGATTTTTAAAGCTAAACTCAGAAACAGGCTTATTCCTTTTTATGTGTTCTCAGGAAGAAAATAAAGCTCATAGGGTAGCCTATATTGAATACTCATTATGTTTTTTAAATAAATTAAAGGGTATAGACTTGCCACAATCTTGAGAGCAATGTCCTTCATTTAAAAGATAGTGTAAAAATCGTGCCAGCCGTCCTTGTGAAACTGCTGATGATCCATAGGAAATCCAGGAGCATGTTTATGGCAATTGTTCCTAAGTGCCATTTTTAAGGGTGTTATCTGCTGTTCGCTGTTCCTGCTCATTTCTCCACCAGGCAGTGGGGCTTTGTCTCCTACTATCACAAATACACATCCAACTAGGTGGAAGTAAAGCATGTAAGAGTATTAAGCTGTCAAAGAATTGCACCAGTTCTAAAAAATAGCAGCAATTTCCTGTACTCCACGCTACAATTAAGCAGTCATAATATGGCATCCTATAGATGCCAGCCCCAGAAATAATCAGTTGAAAAGAAAATCACTGACAGTGGAGATCTCATTTTCTGTGTTCCAGTTTTAGTAGAAAAATATGTGTTTAAGTCTTTCTTTCTTTGATGTATTTCTTGGTAGGACTGTGATCTTTTACACTTCTGTCATATTTGGTCTGGATTTTTTAACTTTTTTTTTTTTTTTTCTGAGAGATTAGATAAGGACATGCTGTCTACACATATGTCTCTTTATGGCTGCTGCCTAGGTAAGTAAAGTGCTGTAACTTCAAGATAAGGCAAACACCACAGCCAGAAAATATTCTCTGGGAAAACCTTGTGCAAATGAACACTTCATCTTACCTCACCTTGGTGGTGGAATGAGAAAGTCACTCCTAAAATATGTTTTAAGTGAGTCTCTATTCAAAATGTGTTTCTATCTTCTGACCTGAGGCTGACTAAGGTGCACAGCATGAAAATTTAAGCCAGCCAAAAGTATTTATTTACAAGCAAAAGATAAATTATAGAATCCTGAGAGCAAGGACCCCTCTATTCAGTTTTACATGTCCTTCGCTTAATTCAAATATCTAATGGAAAATTCTATGATAGGCCCTTTCTCTGATTCTACATGCCAACAATATCTCTACAGCAAAGGGAGCACAGAGATTGACACTGAGGTCTTGCTGATTAAATCAGGGAAGAGATCAAAGCTCAACTGCTTCCTTTTAATTCTGTAATATTATGTATACACCTAAGTTTTGTAAGAACCGTGATTGACTACTCTTTCTCTCTCTTACACCTTTATTTGTTTTGCTGCTTTTATGCTGTTTTCTTTTGACTTTCATGAGGTAAAATCTTGCCCATGGAGCCTCTGAAATATTCTTGCTGGCATTCTCCTGGCAGCATAGCCACAGTGTCCTGGACAGGCATGGGAAGGTTCCCTCCATCCCTCAGTCTAACTCATCCTTTCTCCTGGCCTGACTGCACATTGCTGTCATGGCTGTACAATATGGCCTGTCCCAATGCATCGCTATTTCACTGTCCACATTTTCCTAAATGCCATGTGTTGAGATAAAATAGCTCTGTGGTGCAGCTGGGGCACAGACTGTTCTGCCTAGCAGTCACTCAGTCAGCTGTGTCCAACTCCCCCAGCATGCTGCTGCACAGAATCATAGAATATCCTGAGCTGGAAAGGACCCACAAGGATCATCAAATCCAACTTCTGGCTCTGTGCATGACAACCCCAAAAATCACAGCATGTGCCAGACAGGACGTGTGTAGGAGAGGACATCCTTGAGCAGGCCATGGCCTTGCAGAGGTGCCTCACTGGCTGAGGACAATGGCTGCAGCTGCAGGCAGCTGCCAGGTGAACAGTGCTGTGCCAGGACAGAGGCAGCAACGGAGCCAGGAGGAGAATGGTAACTCCAGCTGTGTTAGTTGGAGAGAAGGGAAGTGTTCTCCCAGAGTTTGAGGCACTCCTCAAACCCAGCATCCAGGATCTGAGGTTCTCCTTAGTCCTTGAGAAACAGGAGAGATTTTTGTCTCTACACATAAGCACAGCAAGTGTGGGTTCCTTCCAGAACACGTTTGAAAACACCCAGATTGCTTTTAGGGACAGAAGTTCTCAGGACATTATAAAGGGAATGTGGCCTCACAGACTTTTGTGATAAAGACAGGTACAGGGAACTAAATTTCTGTTCAGTCTGAAAGGGTGGAATACTCTTTCAGAAACGGCACAAATGGTCCAACAAGAAAACAAACAAACAAAAAAGCAACAACAAAAAAAGGACCAAGAAATTAAAATGGGAGCAAAATCTCCTAGAACCTAGAAAAACCTGGAATCTCCTCTCTGGACCTGGAAGCTTTGCATCTAGAATTTAGGCATCTTCCTCTTTGCGAATCTGGGCATGGCTGGGGTGTTTCTTTTTTATGGAATGTAAACTGTGATCCCTGAGATGAGGTGGCTAGCTCTTAGACAGCAACAAGACACAGATGTATCTTTAGCCTAGGGAATTTTCTGTGGAGCATCTTGGTTCTTCCCTGAACCTTGCAAGTCACCATCCTATTGCAAGGATGGCAGAGAACAAAGTGGTGGTAAGCACAGTCTTTTCACTAAGATGTTATTTTAGATATATTTCTGACCTAAGGTTGCTCCAGGCAGTGAAGAGTAGGGAAATATTGAGATCTCTTAGGCCTGCAGTAAAGAAAAGGGTGGTGAATGTCAGACCACTTTTGGAGTGGCCTTTGAGAGTCACCTAAGGGAACAGCACAGCCAAAGTTAATAGGACCTGCTTCTAGTGTATAGTCCTAATTATCATGAAAATTGGCATAATTGGGCCCATTCAGTAGTAAGAATCTCACATGGAAGTCGTTTTACTGTGTGTATGACAAAAATGCAAACTACTGCTCTGAGAAGGCTAGAAAGAGAAAAAAGAAAGGTTTTAATATGGTGAAATTATACTAATGGGAAGTTCTCAACCTTGAAGAGGGTTAGGATTTTTAATATGGCCATTTAAAAGAATAATACTGCTCTCAGCAAACCTTTCTATTCAGAATGAATTACTTTGCTGGCACCTGATTGACAAAGATGTTTTTTGGTATCAGACACAACACACGGTACACAAGGACACATATTTTCTCACTAGAGAGCAACAGATTATTGCCTGCACTACTGTTTTTTAACATCACAACCTAAATGGCTTTTATGTTCCGAAAACAAAAAGCAGGGAGGAGAAAGAAAAGCTTTTGAAGAAAAAAAATAATTTTCCAATAACCCCCATTAACAGTAGAGGTCATTGAGGCAAAATGAATGGGACTAGAAATCCACTAAAAGCTACAGTACAAGGTACATTGAGACTGACAAGCCTTTCACCAAGTAGTTACAAATTGGACTAATTGTTTAAACTTGTTAGCCATTGCCAGAGCCTCTGATCCTTGAGTCAGCTATGGAGGCTATGGCAGAAATCAATAAGGCATTGCACACGGTGAGCTGCTAGACCATATAGATTGCCTGAAGGGAATTGCTCAGTTCCCTCTGGTCTGGAATCTGAAAGCAGGCAGCTGAATCTCCAGAAAAATTAGGAACACCAGCCTGGGGCAATTGTGAGAATAAGGGGAGGGAGTAGAAATCCAGCATGAGGGATTACAGGCTGGACTTCCATGCTATGGTGAAGCCTGTGGTGGATGTTCAAACATCACCTGCATTAAGAAGCTGATGACCTGAGGCTGGCACTTTTGTCTTGGAAGTAACAAAAAGCTTGGCAGTACCATCACTGATATGAACAGTCTGAAAGCAAACTCCATATAAACTACAGCTGCTATGGAAAGGAGACATACCCTAAGGCAAAATTCTGAACTGTTGGAGAAATTCCTTCCCATTGGCACATTTTGAAAGGTTCCTGTTATATTGATCAGCTGCTTTCGGAGGGAGTACTGCAAGGTTTCAATTAAATGAGGCATGTTTTTGTAACAATTTTAGACAAGCTACAAATTGTAAGCAAGCTGTGAAAGAGAAATGCTGGTACTTGCATGCCAGCAGACTTTGAACGACAGAAAGGTGCCATTGCTAGACCTGGTGGTGTCCTGCCATCAGAGTTAGTTGTAGCCTCCATTTCTGTCCAGTGTTGCACAAAACATTGGCATGCGTGCTACACCTCTGACTAAGTTTTGGAAAGGCGTCTCTTTTCTCTTAAGACACTGTGGAATCCATTACTCTTTAGCTTTTGTTCTCACCCTTCCAGAAGTTTAATAATGCAGTGCTGCTAATGGCAGCTGGCTGACCAGCCCGCAGTGTTATTCCTCCAGACTGCTCACTCCCTTTCACCTCTCCTTTGTGTGTCCAAGACAACTGAAAATTATTCACATAATTTGTTTCAGTTTTTTATCTAACTATTGTTGGGGGAGAGTGGTTCCAGAATACTCAATAGCTTGGCAGTCAAAGAACTTCACAGTTTAAGGGAGAATTGAAAATGAAGATTCTTTTCTGATTCAGAAAGTGTGTGGAAGAACATATGCTATGCCAGATCCAATTTCAAGTTTTAATAGGGTTATTANTCTCTCTTTCTCTTTCTTTCTCTTGCTCTCCCTCTCTCACTCTGTTGCTCTCTTTCTTTCTCCGTTTTTCACTTTCTCCCCCTCTGTCTTTCTCTCTTCCATTGCCTTTCTTGTTTTTCTCCCTGACTGTGTTTTCATATGCAGTGGTGTAAAGAAATTCAGAAAACTTCTGTGTGTTAAAGACAGTCTATACAGGGATAGGCCCATTGACATCTTTCCTGCTGGAAAATGCTCAAATACAAGAAAGGCAAAAAGTGTCAAGGTTGTGAATTTATTGCTGTCTCTGTTTTCATCTGTCTCATACATGGTACATTTTGCCCGGTTTTCACTACTCTGAAAATGACTGTTGTTATAGTTGTTTGATTGCTTATAGAGAAAAAAGAAGATGACAGCCTGTTAGAGGATCTTTTTCTGAAAAAGACTTCCTAAATGATACAGTGAAAAGCATCTGGTGTGGTTAGATAATGATGAAGAAAGTAAGTTTCAGCCAGATAGTGTGGCTTGTGTTAGTTCTTAATAGGCTATGTAGGACATAAATAAGTTTTACAAATTCCTCATCAGACTGGGGATAACATTCTAGCAAACCTATGTGCACCTGGAGAAAAACAGCAAAGTCAGCACAGAACTTTTATCATACATGATTTACAAGGAATTTCCCTAGTGAATGACACCAGAGCCAACTAAGTGATATTATTGTCACACATGCATTATTTTACACAAGAACTTGACAAGAAGGCTATTTCATATGGAATTGGTAATGACCAATCAGTGTAAAAGGATATTTTCTGCAATGTCCATTACTGCAACATTCTGCTGTAAGAAGCGAGATGATTGTGCTAAACCCTGTCCAGTAGTTTTTTCTGACAGATCATGGTATGACCATGCTTCAAGTAATTGATAGTGTCCAGAAAGTTTTTTGAAAGGAATTTTAGTTGTTTGGTCTTTTTTGCTTTCATTCATTCTTGGACAGATTTACTCTAGAGTAAAAAGTACAATTATACAGTGCTATGGCAGGTTGTTAACTCTAAAGAAAACTTCACATTTATCTAGCTTTACATAGCTTTCAATTTCTGCAACACATCTATCACAATCTTATCACAAGTTGCTGGCAAGTATATGCAAGTTGATAACAGAAAAGTCCTCCAAAAACAGAAAGTGTTCCAATCAGGTCAAGTCAGTCATAAGTGTCTTGGTGCAGAAGCTGTTGATGGCAAACCCTAGCTAAATCCATACAAGAGAAATCAATTCATTTCACTTACAAACCATATGCCTCCAGCTTTTTTTTGCATAACCACAGTAAGGGCTCAGAAGCAGGGACATCAATAAAACCATTAAGTAGTAATTTTTCTATCTGTGATTCAACATGACTTTGAATGAATACCTAACACAGCTTTTGCAGTACTAGAGAATCCTTTCTGTGGATATATTTTTCCATAACTCTCTTAACTTCCTAAACTTTTGAAAATGTGCAGCAAGCAGAACATGAAACCTCAAAACAATCTGTCTGCATTTATTCCACTTCTTTGTAGTGACTGACCATCCCGTCAAGTTGCTCTGACTGCCTGGTTCTCCCTGCTGCTACACTGACCCATATAAGGGCTTGCTTTCTGTTGCCTTACACTATTAATTAATTTTGAAAGACTATGGGCAACTCTCCCTTGTGCTTCATCTGACCTTTTGTCTTTAGCTTTGACTGAAGCCTTCTTCAGACAGTAATTTTTGTATTCTCTGTGTATATGTCATGTATCAGAGTCCTGAGTGAGAACTCTTTGTTAACTGTCCAGAAAGTTAGGGGTAAGTGGTAATGTTAGAGGAGATGTTTAATTCTGGTACTTGTGATGAAGACTAAGTTACAGATAGAATATGTGAGCTTTCAAGGGTAAATTTACTGGCGAAGAAGACACAGTGTTATGAATTAAGTTCCCGTTATGACTGTTCCTCACTGTAGGAAAATGTGGTGATTTTGTGTTTTCTGAAGGTAACAGCACTGGATTCATTCTTACAGAGAAATCTGCACCCCTATCCTCATAAATCCATTTTTGTTGTCTTTTGTGCATTATGGCTGTGGAAAATTTTTAGTTGAGGATGAAAAAACAGCTCTGAAAGAAGCCTGGGGCTTACGGAATGGCAAACTTAAAATTATGAATAGAATTCCAAGTCTGCACCTTCATGTACGGAAAGGTCTTGTAGTTGAGGTCTCCAGGTGACCAAAGTCCCTTTACTCTGCTTAGCATGAAGCTGTTGTGTTTTCAATCATGTAGAGCTTTTCAAGACTGCTGATGTTTCACCCACGGTTGTCAAACAAGGAAGTCATGAATTTGTGTATTCATCTTGTATTATCTGAGAGCATTAGGAGCAAGCACAACATGTTCCCCCACAGTAGAGAGAAAAGAGTGTATTTTGTGAGAAGGGCAGGATATGGACCAAACTTATGAAAAATTGAAGTATTTTCCCCAATACAGTCTAAAAGAACACCAATGTGTGCAGCAGAACAATACAAGGGATTGATAGCAAGGCATCAAATGTATTGGCAAAGAAAATAAACACTTCTTGTTGATATATTGCCATGCTGGTGCACAGCTGTGCGCTCTTGAGTCAGGGTATTCCTGGTACTACTTAAGCAAATCCAGCAGTGCATTCAAGCAGGAGAGGTGATGGTTCCACCTTCTGTAATAGCTGGGATGAGGAAGTTAGGACAAAAAATTGTCACTGGCTGAGATAATTTCAAATTTAATGACTTCCAGCATATAATATAGGATGAAAAACAAGCTAAAAAATGTACAATTTTTATAGCAAATCCATGACTGACTAAATTACAAACTCTGCAATGATACAGTAATTCCTCATGAGGGACTTCCACTTTGTCTCTTATAGAACAGTGATAAAAAAAATCTTGCACTGCTTCTATAGCTCTTCATAAAGACTGTGCTCAAAGGTTTTTTTTAAAGGTACTTGTTCAGACTTATGCATGGTTTATTGCATTGTGATCTAGTTAATTCCTTTTAGTTAAAAGAGTTAGGAGTTTCACACATTTGCCAAAGGAGTCCTCTCACTATTAGTACAATATAAAGAGACCTTAAACCGGACAGATTCACTTTTTTCAGTTTCTTAGTACAGTTTTAGAAGGATGAAGGCATCTTTGTATGATTTGGATTCAAGGCTCCATGTCTTAGAATGTCCTTGGAGTATATCCCATCTTTACATTAATGGATGTGTCAAATAAAGATACTATGGATATAGTTACATTTTATTCTCCAAACTGCATGTTTCATCATGGAAATATTTCAGCCTATATTATATAATTTGATTTAAGATCAGAATCTTACAGACCAGTTCTTTCTCTTTGGCCCCTCTCCCTCTAGGATAAGAACTGTTAGGACAGTGCAGTTTGATTTGTTCATTTGTTTTCTTATAGTGCATTCATCTTTACACTTATGTAGAAGAAGGCAGATTAAATGTGCTTTTCACTTAGACTTGAAAACACAGAATTTTGGGATGGCCTTTAGTTGTCATGGGAGTTTTTGTAACGGCTAAGGCTGTCCCTGAAAAATTTTTTTCAGGATAGTTACTGGTAGACTTATGTTTACCCAGTAATTTCTTAGCATCAGACTAGAATAATGTTCAGTAGTTTGGATACCAGTACCTCATCTATGGGTTAAGGTGTAATAAAGAAATATTCAGCTGTAAGCCTAAAACCTTGTGTAGAGTTTACGCCCAATTTCATTCCGTTTTGAAAAGTCCAATGAAAAATTAAGATGTTCTTAGAAGTATGGGAAATTTCTGCTGGGTGACTTTTATTTGCTTTTTATCTGCTTTTTATCTGTTTTTTTATCACACAAGTCAGTAATCAGTGTGTACATTTGGTAAGAACAGTGATTGTTTTCAAAGTTATCTGAAAGGGAAATGGCTTAGAGCATGGTCAATGAGAATTCTTTCACTCGTGGCTAATCAGTCTGATCCTATGTTATGAAATTTGGAAGAGTTGATTTAGTTCAGTTCATCCCAGCCTGCAAAGTTTTGTGTAAACAACAAGTGATTGGCAGCAACTTCATGAAAAAAGATGGGGAGAATATATTACTGCACTACTTGCTCCTTGGCAAGCTAATATATAGGCAGATTGATGCAAACACTTTGATTGCTTAAACTTATTTTGAGGAAACTGGCCAAAGGGTTCCAGCACTGTGTTCAGTTCAATATCTTAAAAAATACAAAATAGGCATCTTGATATAATCCTGGTTCCTATATTGTTATTTTGATCTATATTTTTTAAGTGCAATACTTGTAGTTGTCCTATGCCATTCCTGTTTGGATCTCCTTAAATTACTCCTCTTTTCTGGTTCTACCTTTTAGAAGGTACACTTGGAAGCACATACTTCTTAACAGGTCTGCATTCTCCTCTCTCCTCTCCCTCTCCTCTCCTCTTGTGGCTTCTAAAAAAAGATACATGTAGTTGAATACATCCACTTTCAGGGCTGAGTCAGTTCAATGAGCCATTGCTTCATATTCAGACATGGATGTGCTGTGAGGTTGACTTGAAGGGTGCCAACTCAACTTATGTTTGAGTTTGTGTGACTCACAAATGTAGTGAGTTAACAATTTACTGTTAACTTGCAATGGAGAAACTGAGGTACAAGTCAAAGATTGGACAGCTTAGGTTTTTTATAAAAATGCACACCAGGCATTAAAAAACTGCCACGGTTGCACTCAAATTCAACTACTCAATGGTTTTGAAGTTAACCCCTTTGCCTTAGAAACTTTTGCACTACCTTTCAAATTTACTAAGCAGTATGGAGCCTTGAATAGAGAATCAGTAACTTTTCATCTTTCAGATATGAACTGTAGAAGAGGCTTTGGCTTGGTCCCCATTGCTCATAACAACTCCATGCAACGCTAGACTTGGGGAAGAGTGGCTGGAAAGTTGCCCAGCTGATAAGGGTCTGAGGTGTTCTAGAGCGCAAGCCCTATAAGGAGGGGCTGAGGAAGATGTAGGTATTTAACCTGGAGAAAAGGAGGCTCAGGGGAGACCTTAATGCTCCCTAGAACCACCTGAAAGAAGTTGTAGTGAGGTCAGTCTCCCACAAAACAAGTGATAGCACTTGTGTAATCAGTCTCAGGTTGTGCCTGGAGACGTTCAGATTGGATATTAGGGAAAATTTATTCACCAAAAAGGTTGTCAAGCACTCCAACAGTCTGCCCAGGGAAGTGGTGGAGTGACCATGGCTGGAGAGATTCAGAAGGCAGGTGGATGTGGCACTTGGGGACATAGTTTAGTGGTGGTCTTGGCAGTGCTGGGTTAATGGTTGGATTTGATCATCACAGAGGTGTTTTCCAACATAAACCATTCTATGGTTTTATGCTTCTATGACTAATGTATGCTAACCCAGCAAACCTGGAAACTTCTGCTGTAATGTTTTGGCACTAACATTGTCATTGCAGCTGGTGTGTGATCATCAGGCAGAACATACTCGCAGAGATCCATCAACAGTGCATTCCTGGAATAATAGTTGGAGAAACATATCCATGTGAATACTATGTGTATTTTCACATTAACTTCTCTGGATCTGTTTACTCGTACATGTGTGAAGACCTGTATATGGACAATTTCCTTCAGGAATCTATTTTACAAAGTTTTACTGGATAATGAAGTAGTCTGCATAAAACTATAGTAAAGGGAAAGCATGCTGTGGTTGGTGAAGAAAAAGGGTTGCACCTATTATCTTGATAATCCAACTATTTGGGAAGATAGGAGAAGGAGCTCTAATAAAGTTATCTGCTATATTTTAGATATGAATTATTGTTGTGGTCTGTCGCACAGGGAAAAACTTAAAAGAAGAAATTAAACCCCAACAATAAATAAAAAGGACTTACCTAGAATGTGTTTTATTTTCCAATAACTTCAGATGAGAAGCATAAAGCTCCTTTGAGATTATCATTTTTTAGCACAAATTCCCACTAGACCAACAAACAATGTGTTACTAGAGTTTTCAGCCTTTTCTTCTTGGGAGTTATTAATTATGTATTTTTTAATTCTTTTTTTTCTCCACCCCCCATCTTAAGTAGTTCTGCTACTTATTTCACACCCATTAGTCCACGTAAAAATGTCACTTTTCCTAAACATAAATTCGTTATTCTGCCTGTCTTAGCAAGCAGTGAAATGAGATGAAATTAAATACTGTCTCTTGATGTCTGCTCCTAACCATCTCATAGCCAAAATCAGATCTTGCAAAATATTTGGGTCTCAAATGCTTTCATTTTTCAACACAACTTAGGTGCCTAACTACCCCTGATGACTAGGGATTTTGGCTACAAAATGCAAAGACAAATCCCTAGCTTCATATTTAGACATCTAAAGGAGTAATCTGGTTTTCAGGAGCACACAGCCATTTTCAATGGGATGAAAAGAGAAAGATACTTGGTACTTCCTCTGAAGTTTAAGTAAAGGTTGACTTTGACTTATTTGTACCTTGCCCCTGCTCTAAGAAGGACAGCAATGCATTGCCTCCTCTCTTAAAAGTGCACCTGAAATAGCTTAGAGAAAATGATGCTTTCTGCAATATGAAGCTGGCCATTTGGGGAAGGAGACTTTTCTGTGAACAAACAGAACTATTGTAAAAATGAGTCACTAAAGCTGTTTTAAAAGCAAAAAGAACATGATAATGCAAAAATTGGATGTAGAAGGTGGTAGTTAATATAATATCACCTTTCTGGAGAAGTTCTCACTGATCTCAAAATGGAATAGGCAATCCCCATTTTTAAAAACAGATAAAAGAGCCTCAGGACCCACAGGCTGGTCAGTCTCACTTCTGTGCCCAGCAAGATCATGAAGCATATCCTTCTAGAAATTATGCTAAGGCACATGAAAAATAAGGAGGTGCTTGTTGACAGTGAACAAGGCTTCACTTGGAGCAAATCGTACCTGACGAATGAGCCCTCTATGGTGGGGTTACAGTGTTGGTAGAAAAGGAAAAAGCAATTGACAGAATGTACTTGGAGTTATACAAAGAATTTTACAATCTCCCACACAACTTCTTCATCACTAAACTGAAGAAACATGGATTTGACAGGTGGACCACTTGTTGGATAAGGAATTGGCTGGATGGTTGCTCTCAAGGAGCTTGAGTGGTCAATGTCTCAATGTCCAAGTGGAGAGCAGTGGTGAGTGGTGTCCTCAGGGGCTGGTATTGGGAATGGAGCTATTTAACATTGTTGGTGACAGGGACAGTGGGGTGGGCAGCACCCTCAGCAGCTGTGCTGACAGCACCAAGCTGTGCTGTGTGGTCAACATGCTGGAGGGCAGGGATGGCATCCAGCAGGACTGTGACAGGCCTGAGAGGGGGACCCATGCGAAACTCATGAAGTTCAATGAGGCCAAGTGCAAGGTCAGGGCAATCCCAAGCATACATACAAGAGTAATCTACTGCAAGGAGCAGTTAACATGGCTCAGTTTAACGTTTGCTGCTAATATCAAGAAACGCCCTTTAATACTTACCTGTTCTCTTGGGACAGATTTAAGCTGTGGTATTATGTTAATGTACATAAGTAGCATCTTCTCCTTGCAAGCACAAACCCCTCAAACCCACCACAACCAACTTTGAAGAAATTCTTAGTAGTTTTAAAATTCCATGACTTTGGTCAAAGGACTGAGAAACCAGGTATTAAGGATTTCAGGCCTGTCAGAAGCTTCTTCCAATAAGAGGGCTTCTGTCATTCACAGTTGGGCACGTTCAAGTTTTCCTGCATTACTTACCTTCATGCTGACAGCTTGAGCGTCTCAGGGGACTGTGGGATTTTCTTTCCCCCTTTTTTCCTTTCAAAGTGTTTTGAGTGTCAGAGGGAGCTGAGGAGCAATCTGAAGGAGTGAGAATGAGATGGGTTTTTTGGTGTTTCAACTACTGTCTATTAAATTTCAAACAAAATATTGGCAATTTGTTAAGCTTTTCCTCCCTAACTAATATTTAAAAGCATTCAATTAAGACTGTATAATGTGTTCAATGAGTTAAACCACCCCATGATATTAGAAAAATATTACATATATAAATAAAATACATCAAAGCATTAAAAAGCTATTACACACTCTGAACATAAAATGGCAGAGTAATGATGGATCCTGCCATGCAGCAAACATATTCAAAAATATTATCTTCCTGGTAATGAAATGCCATCCGTTTCATTTTAAGCTAAATACGTTAGACATATCAGTGGAGTCTGTGCTGACACAGCAGCGAGTTGAAATTGAAAATCTGAAATTATATATATGATTGGACACAGTGTTAAAGTAATTTATAGGAAAAACCACAAATGTGCTGGGTCTGCACCTTTTTGTGAACTCATTTTAGAGAATCAGATAGAGGAAAACTCTACCATTTCTAATGTGCAGTAGAATGGCAGCTCGCCAGGACCCCAATATATTCAGTATGAGGGGCTGAAAGGAGAGAAGGAAAGAAAGAGGCTAGTGAGACTTGATTCAAATTACAACAATTCTGCATAAGCCATCAAGAAAATGGCATTCGTTTTCATTGCTCTGACCTAATATGATATAGCAGCTGTAGGAACTATATTAGCTATCAAGACAAGAGGGAGATAACGGAGAAACATTTAGAGAGGAACATCAGGATAGGGCTAATTTCAGCTCAGCTGCAGATGCTTTGCATGCTTTGCCATGGAGAGCAAAGTGGCAGCAGGAATCATTATGACAATCATCTGATACTCAAAGTTTGGGTTGAATTCAGTTTCTGCTGACTGGAATGGAGCCTCGATTATTACAAACACACAGACACACACACACACAGAGACACAGACACACACACATCCCTCCCCTTGATGCACACCGAAAATTTTCCCTTCTCTCATAAGTCTTTTATCTTCCTGGCTGTCTTGTCTTCAGTCAGCTAAAGAAAACCAAAGAAACAACAAGCATCAGAAAAGGTTTTGTCCTTGGAGCAGCTCTCTAAGCCTTACTTTCAAATATCTTTTACCCTTTTTCTTGTAGTTCTTTCCTGAATTCAGAATGCTTTTCATTTGGTCTGGGAAAATAATTGAAGAAAGGGACAGTAATGTACTATTAACATATGGATTCAGTCCTAGCATTACTATTACAGTTGTTAATGTGATGGTTTACAGCTTTATATTTATTTATCACTTGTTAATCAGAAATAGGGTAATTGGTGTGATGTAAAATTTAGACAGATGTTTTCACAGGTCGCCTACTTGCTTGAAGATCAGACACACAAGGTATTTTGGGATTTTATGTTAATATCTTACTTAACTCCAATGAAAATCCTAGATTTGCCTGATTTTAAACAGCATCATTGTTCTGATTAGGCTTTGGGTAACCTAGTTGAGGCCTTCCATTACCTGAAGAGAGTCTGCAGGAAAAATTGATAGAGATGTTTTCCAAAGACTTGTAGTGATAGGACAAGGGGGAATGACTTCAAACTATAAGTGAGTAGGTTTAGATTAAAGATTAGGGAAAACTTCTTCAGTGTAAGGGCAGTGAAGCACTGGAACAAATTGCCCAGAGAAGCTGTAGATGCCCCATCCCTGGAAGTGTTCAGGGCCAGGTTGGACAGTGTTTTGAGCAACCAGGTGTAGTGAAAGATGTCCCTACACATGGCAAAGAGTTTGGAGCTGGCTGGCCTCTAAGTTCCCTGTCAACCCAAGCCTTCTATCATTCTGTAATTCTATGATTTTCTTCAGAGATTATGATAATCAGAAAACATGAAAAGAAGTGATGCCTGGATCTTTGAAATACATTTCATATCATTTGACTGCACCATTGCTCTTCTGAACAGCAGTAAAAAAGTTCTTAATTTTGGCAGCAACATATAAACAGTAAATCTTCTTTACTCTGGATGGATGTTGCTTGTTTCTAATGCCAGTGAATGTTCTTTTTTTAATTTTATTTTTGTTATCTGAATATTATAAAGAGGAGTTTTGTCTTGTTGATGGAACCTCTACAATGTTTGCAGAAGCAACCCACTGCAGAAACTGGTAAGTCATATTCTGCTCATCTGAAAGACGTATCTGAGTATTTATTGCACATAGGGAAAGGAGAGTGTATGTGTTGCTATTGCATTTTTACCACCTTGCCCTCGCGCAGAGTTCTTTGGTGTTAGCTGTATCCATTTTGTTCTGGGCAAGTGAGAGGAGATCTACCACACCACCCTTCTGGGAGCTCCAGAAGGAGCCAGAAATTGTCTGTAGCATATTTGTCCCTTAGCTATAAATGAGCTATCACAGCTCCTGTCTGATGACTTCACTTCTAGTTCCACATTGTGTCAGGTTCTCTCTTCATGGTGTTGGGACATGACTTTAAATCCCCAGGGGTTCTCACTCTTGTTGGATCCCAGAGGCACATTTCTAGGTGGAATCTGGGATCTTTAGAGATCTGATTTAAAGTGTTCCTGTGCACTTTCTTTCAATCTTCTCAAGGAAGATATCCCAGCACTTTTCACTTCAGAAGCCCCTCTGATAATGATATAATGAGAAAGATAGCTTCATCTTAAAAGACTTATTCTCTAGCTTTCTTGTTTTTTGTTTGTTTGGTGTTTTTTTTTTTAAATTTGTCCCATGGAAAGAGTTCATACTCCAAATTGGAAATTTTGACACTTTGAGTATGACTCCCTACCCTGGATATCCTTGCTAAGCCTTCAGATGGGGTGATGTTAACTGGAGCCTTTTCCTAATTTCACAAAGCTGCTTTGTGGGTAGTTCTCTCCTGAAGAAGCTATGAAATAGAAACAGTATTCTTAAATGAAGTTAGCATGTATCTTGGAGCTACAGTGTAGGGCAACACTTCAGCACTTTCCTGTTTCTGTTTCTATTATCTCTATTGACAAAAAAATTTCCTTTGCTACATTCCCTTGAATATAATTGTCAGTGCTAAAGGTATTTTGAAATGAAATAGTCAAAGAACAAGAAGGAATTGTGTCTGTGTCTCTTGGTTCTGATTATGTTTGTCTCAGAATATTTAAGATATGTGAGGACTCCTACTCACTGTTACATTTACATTATTCGGTGTTCATGATAATAAAATGTAGGCCATTACTTTCAGCAGTTCACCTGATTTCCATCACTGAAATGCTTTCTGGGTACATCATCTGATATTTGTAGGAAGAAGGATTGAAAACACAGTGTTTCTTCCTGGTAATTACTTACTAAACAGAATTAGTTCAGTAGAGCTGATGTCCAAGGAGATCAAAATTAATGAATGATTACAAATCTGTAATCAGCATTTTACAACTCACATATGTGCTGGTGGATTTGTATACACAAGATGCAAGGACACTGTTTGCTATTTAAGGATCATTGAATGGGTTTTCTGCTGGGAAATGGGAGGACACTTACTCTCAGTCAGCCTCTTGATGGGTCATGATTTTTCTGTTTATTCTGCCACTATTATTACATTTCATGTGTGTCTTGGCCTGCAGGCTTGAAAGGAAGCATGGTATTTCTTTGCAAACAACAAATTTGTTGCATTCACTGTGATGTAAAACTGAAGCTAACATTGTTTTAACAGTCAGGGATTTTAACAAAATACAGCTCAAAACAGTGCAAAGAGTAGGGGTGATGACTCACAAAATTAGATGTTTTGGCAAAATAGTTAGCTACTTACAGAACTGAACATTGCTCCTCAATGGGATCTCAACAATCCTATGAAAATTGAAGAAGAAATGTATTAAGATGGTTTACTGCAATGCCACAATAGGGTATTATCAGGCAAAGAACAGAGAGTATCACTGATGAGATATCTAGATAGATTTACTCTCTGATAATCATTATTAGCGTACTACCTTTCTTTTATTAAACAACTGCTTCATTGGATACCACTTTAATTACACTGTAACTGGCAAAGTTATTCAGACTGCAGACAATTGACAGGCAATTTTGAGAATGATGCTAAACTGCAGTAAATTAATCTTATAAATGTGCCCAAACTGTTTTTATGTCTGAAGATAAAATAAGAAAGCTAGTAAATTATTTGGACACCCTAAAACAACTACATACACTTGAGAATTGGAACAAGCTTTCAATTTTCTGTCTTTTCCTGAGATTTGTTTTTGATGTCTGGGCATGGTTTCAGAGGAGATATTTAGAGCCTCTGCCAAAATACTGGGCCAGATCCTCATCTGCACTACACAGTCATAAACCTGGACTATCTTGTTGATTTCAAGGAAGTTACTGCAGGTTCACACCAGCCTGTGTAGCTCATAATGTCAGAGCTCTAGTGGTATGGATAATATTCAGTTTAAATTGAAGTGTCACCACAAGACTGTGAAACTTTTCTGTTGTAAGTCAGAATATTTGTGCTATTTGCTAATTAGTACTTCTTCTAAGGAGTGATTAAGTTACTGGTGCTGCACTTACTCCCCATGTTTGTTCCAATTTTGCTCTCAGTTTCACCAGGGATGCTCTCAGGAAACTGCGCTCATTGGACCTACTGTTGCCTTAAATCTGAACACGAGATCAGAGATTGGGTACGCTTAGCCAAGCTAATTATTATTAACAGAGTTAGTTATTGTTAATGTAAGAATAATTATTAACGGAGTTTCATGATAACAAAAATGAGCATAGACTCTGCCATCCATAAATGTGACAGCCTGAAAGACAGGCAAACCCCAACATCCGTGACACAGACTGTCTTTTCTCACAGACAGCATACCACCAAACAAAAATGCAGTTACTGTTTACAGCTTTCCTGTATTTTCCTTCAAAGCTTCTCATATGCTTGATATTTCAAATTCTGACAGTTAGGCTGTAAATGAGAAAGACAATCTTCTGTAGCAAGATTTAGACAGACGTAAGTCCCTTTCCTAAAGGTGTAGTAGTAGTAATAGAAATAGGGATTAAGGTTGTTAATCTGGCTGTAATGGGGGTTCCACAAGGAACAAGAAGCAAGGGGAAAAAGCCCCCCAAAATTGTAGGTGATTCTCTTTAGCTGGTAGTATGCAACATCAGAGTCCATGTGGGTTTTATTTTTACTCCTGAGCTGGTGCTCAGTGCAGTGGAAAAAAATTCTGTTTCTTTGTCCCATTTAATAGGCAGCAGAAACCCCAAATGTCTTGTCTAGAAATGCCTGGTAAGAAGAGGGTGTTTTTCTGCAACTAAATGAATAGAATTACCATGAACAACCCCAAATATCATCAGTGACAAATCTAGATGAAGATGTGATACAGGACTTTTCCCATGTTTTATGGCAATTTGCATCATTTATGGCAGACCCATAATGATGCAAGTAGCCATCAAGCAGAATATTTCAGGCCATTGAAATATCATAAAACTGCAGGAGAAATAAATTATCATCCCAGAGCTTTGTACTCAAATGGCTGTTGCGAGGAATGAGTGTAAACCAGTCACAATGGTTCCACAAGTTTCCTGGGCACCATGCCAGCCAGAAATTATTTCATTACATTAATTCTTTGTTGCTGCCAAAAAAGTAGACAAAAGACAAGCTCATGCATTATATTGATCAGACTGAATTAAAAAGCTGATATGATCTGGGATTTAAAGAGGGTGAGAAAAGGAAAGAGAAAATAAGAATTATATTATTGAACACGGAACTACCATTTTGTAATTTTTTTGTTATTACTTGTTTTTTGAATTCAGTAAGATTTTAAAACTTTTTTATCAAGGTCTGAAATGAATGTGTTTGACCAGTTGAGAGAACTTTGATGCTTATTTGTTAGAATCAAGCTTGACTCCACACTATAATCTGACTTTATCAATGTGTATTTCTTCTACTCATTATGCATTCCAGATATAATTTAAAATTTATATGATTTACAATTAATTATGAGTTCATTTTTTAAAATGTTATTTTTATTGTAATCCAAAATGGATAAACGTGGCATAAAATACATTCAAATATATCTATTTAGGCTGAGAGGGCCTATTCTATGTGCTAATTGATAGTCTACTGTTTCCTTTCCTTTCTTCTTCTTCTTCACCTAGGACCCTGATTCTTTTGTGGGTGTTACATGTCCTCTGCTCCAGGCAAAACTGACAGAGATCACATCATTCTCTTAGCTGTTTTTAAATTTTGCAGAGAAGGTAGTTTGATTGCTTCACTAACTGCTTAGGAACTTACCTTTTTTTCTAATTCATCAGTACCTTTTACACGCACAGACACACATGGTGTTATAGCCATGTAAAAGAAATTGTGTTATTCCTTCACGTGTCCTTCAGAACCCCAATGTTCTACCAGTATGTACTATAGAGTCTATGTATTTTAGTACCCATTTATTTGAAGTTATTTAAAAGTCCTCTGCATATAGTCCTGGACAACTGATCAAGCAGTCCTGCTCGAGCAAGGTGGTGATCTAGTTGACTTCCAGAGATCCCTTCCAATCCCAATTATTCTGTGATTATGTGGTTTTGATATTTGTTCCTCATGAACCCACCTCAAAGGTGGTTAACAGAATGGTTCCATAAAACATGAAAATACTTAAATAGCAAGCAGTGGCAAGAGTAGAGGGACAGATCTTGGAGCAGGCCATCCTGTCAGCTTGTGAATGACTCATATACTAAGTGTTTGAAACAAATGTATTTCTGGAACATTCAGCTCTCTGCTGACTGGTAATAATCTGTTTACAGCAGTGAAAAATACAGAGTGTGAAAAGTCCAAGGTTCCCCAACCACTGAGATGCTGCCTCCTAATTATGTCTTGGCTCTGGTATGTAATGGTCTATGGATGGAGCCAAGAAAGGTGAACCTCCACAACACAGATCTTATGGGGCAGCATGTGGGGTCACCCAGCCTTACTCTGCCCCATTTTCCCTTCCCAGATACAGAGCTAGCTTCCTCTCCAGCACACAAGGCTAAGAATTTCCTGTGCTGCAGAGGTAACTAGGAAACCTTGTGAATCTTGAAGTGCCTTGGAGATGGCAGCTGTCTGGCTGCTGTTCTTACAGCACAGGAGGACACTGCAGTCCTGCAGGGTTGAGAAGTCTGCAAAACACCAGAGCACTGCTATCCCAGTGTTACCAGTGGCTGAACCATGAGGCTAAGTACAACCTGCCCAACAAGGTCTGTGGCAAGGATGTGAACCTGAGCCTACGAAGTACTTGGGAAGGTCAGCTCAGAAACCGTATAAGCAGAAAATGTTGTTGAAACATCTTCCTTTTCCTGAAAAAATTATTCCAAAAAAGACAAAAATCTAATAAAAATACTTTTTTTGTCCGAGATTTTTAAAAGCAAAATTGTCATTAAAGGGTAACAATAGTAATCTGGTGTAGTCCATCTGATAAATAACATTTCCAAGCAAAATTTTAACATTTCTGTCTTCTGCTTTAACACACTGAAGGGAGGAGTTGAAAATAATTTTATTTTCACTCTTTCTTCCATAATGTAGAAGTAATCTGTCTTTATATTTATTTATTTTTATTTATGGCATTCATATAACCATATCTTTTTGAAATGACCACAGATTTGTTTTTCTTTTAGATTAGATGAAAATTTG